>PVJI01005007.1:0-58589 GCA_004026765.1 Micronycteris hirsuta
TGGGAATTGTTTCTGAACCCTCTTTGTGCCTAACACCACAGGACTGAAGCCCAGCCCCGCAGTTTGGAGCGGGTCACTTTGTCGTTTTGTCCTGTGACCGTCATCCGTGGATCTTCTACTTGGAGAAGCGGCTGGCAGGGACAGGCCCTTTCTCTGCTTTGCCTCTTTGTCTGTAAGTAGTCGGGCATTTTGAGAATCAATTTGAAGCTGGCAGCCCAGCCATCGCGAATGTTGACATTTTTATCCATTTCTTCTGTTCTAAGGGAAATACCAAACTGATGTCTAAAACAGACAACTTGTGGGCAGGGCAGGCAGGAAAATAAAGGGAGGCATTACTGATCATCAATTTCCTTTCAATTTTGTCATTTGTCTTCAACTACGCTATCTCGTTAATCTAAACCATAGTGCGAATGAGATCTCAATATTCACATTTTTATAATATTTGAGTAAATTTAAGCTGAAAGGTTAAGGAAGGCACCTAAATGTATCTCAAAGCCATATGAGTTGTAGAATTCATTCACAAGTGTCCATGATTTCTGAGCAAACATGTGACTTTTTAAAAACTAAATAAACCAAAGAAGGATGGGACATATATAGGAGAAGGGGAAATTAACAGAGCCATTTTATTAGGAATGAAGGACAAAGTCCTCGATCGGGAGATCATCTCTGTAGCTTACAAGTGATTATTGTTAAAGACATACCGGAGAACAGACTACATCTTGACCGTTCTTCATCCTTTGTACTTCTAGTGAAGGAGCTGTCAGTCCTTTTGGGAGAAGACTTGTCATTTCTCCAACAGCACTGACAAACTGGAACACCTGGAACTCCTCTGCAGTTCTTGGGTTCAGGGCCAATTGATCAACCACATGCAAATATAACTTTGTTGCACATATTTACACATTGTTAAACCCAGTTTGTTTATTGTTTAGTTGGCATCTATATAACTTCTAACTAGTCCAAAAATAAAATTCAGTGCTAAAGCATAAAGATTGGCTACTGCAGCAGACAGTCCAAAAATGTATATAGATCCTGAAAAGAATTCCAAAAATATTATGAGGAAAGACAGAAAAATAGGGTTGAGTCTATGACTTCCAAGTTTATTTTGGAGAGGCTCAAATTCCTCTCAATGCAAAAATTAGAGTATGTTTGCTATCATTTTTATTACCTTAAGAGTAACATTTCCTACCCATAGTATAAAAAACAAACAAACATTTTTCCCTAGATTTATTAATTGAGACAGAACACTGGACATGAACCTGTATAAGTTACACAGGTACTTAGAGCCTTGCTTTCCTGAGGTATGATCTTTTGTCAGTGTAAAACTGATATGAGATAAAAAAAAAAAGGTATATATATATGTATGTGTATACTCAGAGGTATCTTGAAAAAGTAAGGAAGAGTATTGCATAATGTAAGAAAGTTCTGGAGCAAATGCTGTTAGAATCATCACCTACTGCAATCTACTAAAACACAGACAATTGACTCATCAATTGCAGCAGACAGTGACCACAAATAAAAATTAGAGCTGTGATGTTCAGCCAAGTAGCACAGGACTACAGCTGAAAAAAAGGAAAAGATTGAAAGAGACTGTCCAAATGCGGTACATGTTTGAAAAACTGCTCAGGATGTTAAGGACAAAACATAGAGCAAGAGATAGATGCTTCTGTACCAGGACTATTTGAAAAAAAAAAAAAGCTACAAAGAAAAATACAGCTTCTGTCTGATAAGAGAACTTTGTGGAAACTGATAGAGAAACTAAGTATTTACCTATTGGACTATTAGTAATATGAACATATGTGTTCAGAACTATAGCAGCAAGTCTGTATTAGGAGACAGTTCCCATTAGGTCTCTTGTTTCTGCTGAAAGTCACAGATTTTTTTTTCTGGACTATCTTTTCAAGGGCCTTTGTTATGCAAACATCTTTGAAAAATACAAAGAGTGTCTCCTTCTGTGGCAGAGGGCAGAAGTTTTCTTCTGTCTAGAATAATGAAGAAAATGTGTCTCTCTGAGGCAAAAGTTGAACGTGTTTACTGACAGCTCCTTTAAAATAATGCATTTTCTTCCATCAAGTTCATCACCCAGGACACAAAACCACTGAATGCGCAGCGTCCACCTGAGCTTCCTCGCCTTGTCCCCTTGGGACTATTAGGGAAAGAGAACTAATTTGAACATAAAACCTATAAAGTCTGTTGTGCCATGAGTAATAAAGTCATTTGTTTCTGATGCAAGAGTCTCATGTCTTCTGCTAACATCCACAAAACTGTTGCAGGCTGCATTTTCAGGGTAAAATTTTAAACCATTCAAGGTTCTTGACAGTTTGAAACTTCCAAAGAGAGAATCACATAGGATTTTTTTATAATCTCTCTTAAAGCAACAACTTTTAGTGTCTTAGAAGACAATTAAGGCAGACAAATATGTTAACAAGAAAAAGACATGTACAAGCATGAGGAGAAAAACTATCAAACACAGATAGATGATAGATAGATAGATAGATAGATAGATAGATAGATAGATAGATAGATAGATAGATAAAAATGGATAATAGACAGCAAGGAGACAAATAATAGAGTGCATATTTAGGAGTATGAGTATATATTGTATGTGTGTGATTTCATGTGTTGTGTGGATACTGAGCATTAACATACGAGTTAAGAACATGTTCACCCAAGACTAGAATTTGTGTTTCAGATTTTGTAGTTCAGAATTTGTATTTTTAAAAGAGTGTTCTTTAGGTAAAATTTTGAGCCCTCCCTCGACAAGATCAGTCGAGGATGCAGTAAGTTGGTTTTCTTCTTTATTTTCAATTTCTATCTGTGGTGAACCTTCAGGAGAAATGATGCTGTATGAAAATTAGGTATGAATTGGCTCATTCATTTCAATTTATTGCCTGTTCTCTAAAAGAAAAATGAAGGAGCAATAAATGATCTATTGCATCAGCATTATCAATTTGATTCACTGTGCTTTATATCTTCCATTCAGACATGGCTGTGTCCTGACCTTCCTTTTCACTTGGGTCCAATGTAGTTTTAGCATTTTATGCCATGGTCAGTCTCAGAAACTTCTGGAGCATTTCACAGCTGTCTGAGGTTCCAGTTCATGAAGATCTCGATCACTTAGATTATTTTCTCAGAGACCTGAGATCACCTTAGCATATTTCACTTGGACTTTGTTTCTTCAGGGAATTTGGTATCTCAGCACTAACCTGAGCAAGAAAAATACATTGAGGGCAAATATAGGTTTTATCTAATCCCTAGCAGACATTTTAGTAGCATGCACTAAGAAAACCTTTAATCTCCCCTAAACTATTGATGTCATGAAAGAGACTTCACTTCATTGGAGGGACCCACATGAGGTCAGAACTTCAGAAGTGAGCTTCTCAACATATAGCACCCCCAAAACCTCCACAATCTTAGGTTTCTGGATTTCTGACACAACTCCTTCCACTTCCTTTATTCATTTTTTCTTATTAATACTAAGTCTAAAAACTAGTGAGAGGATGAAGATTTGTTTATTCTCAAGATAGTCCAGACTTACCAAGTGTGGGGGCCAAACAGCTCCCATCACTTCCTGCTTCACTCTTCACGTTTTAGGAGCATCTAGTTCTTCACATTGGTTGTTGCATTCCCACCTTCCTTACTACAATGTACCTGCAGAGTATATGATAGCTTTAATTTCTAAATTAAAAAAAATTACCTTGCTTTCATTTCAAATGGATAGTTAATCTCATTCCTGATGTGAGACCCCTTTGAAAAAGGTCTCTCTCACTTTTGACCTCATCGCTTTTCATGTAGCTTTGGGTCTAGTTTCATTTTCCAGAAGAATACATATTTCGGCAAAAGTGATTGACAGAACTATTTTGCTGACTTGCTCAATAAGAAATGAAGTTAAAATAAAAATTGTGCACATCAAAAGCCCTCTAGTAGAAGTTTGTTTTTTGGTTTTCTTACCCTTGCTTGTCCTAACTGTCTCCCAAGTACTCGTTATTTCTGCTCCTCATAGTTGTCAGCTTTGAAAGCAAAACAAAACCAGACTGTCTTTTCTAGACTTCATTAAAGTCTAGCCAAGGGTCATAAACATCCTGTCTCCACTTAGAAAGTTACCAGTCTTCCTTCCTTACCCTTTCTTCACTTTAACCATTTTCTCTTTTATTTCAGAATCTCTTTTACTTCAGAATCTCTTTTTCTAAATCCTCTGGGTTTATTTCTGTTCTCAGCACATTTGTGGAGCAGTTACAGCCAAAGTTCCTAGTTTTCCTAAAAGATAAAACCAAATTGATGCAGTTGCCAGCTTTGTCACCTCCCTGAGCTTGTCTTCGATGATGTATCCTTAAGGTGTTTGAACTTCTTGGGATCTGTCACTGCAATTTTTAGGAGCAGAACTATTTTAAACACACGTTAAGAGCATGCTTTTGATACCTTCTAACTCTTCACCACCAAAATGTTTTCTTTAGTCATTCAGCAAATATATTGACTGCCTATCATCTGGTCTCTGCCAGATAAGTTCTAGGCACCAGGGATATGAGGAGTCGCTAGACAGGGTTCCTGCTTTGAGTTCACAAAATTTCTGAAATATTAACAAATGTTTTCTTTGTTGCACATAGTCAATTACTGATACTCAAGCTCTGAAATTTCAAATACATCCATCTATTTGAATTCTTTTTCTATATTTTAACTTTCACTGGGTAATTTACATAAATAAAACATAAAGCTCTTCAGGGCTAAAACTTCTTTAAAAGACTGTGTCGAAAGACACAGTCTTTTAACAGATTCTATAATATAAGCTATTTAAGGAAGACTTATCTTAAAGTGGAAATGAAAGAGCTCAGAACCAACATTTACAATATCTTGGTTCTAACACAAAAACACTACATGGACTCAGAGAAGCCACTTAACCATTTGGATTTTCAGTCTTCGTCTGTTAAATGATGGATAGGAGTAAATGTTCTCTTAGCTAGATCTTAAATTCAGCGATTTTAAATGTAAAAGTATTTTAGATATTAAATACTGTTCTAAACGCATTTCTCATGAAATTCAGTGAAATGTAAAAATTCAGCCAGCAGACATACTGGAATTCACTAGAGAAAAAAGGCCAGAAGCTGTGCTGCAGTTCCCTGCTGCTAGCAGTCAAGGGGACAGCCAGGCCTGTCCATGGGGAAGGGAAATATTCAGCTCTCAGTCTGCTTCATATCTCAATCTTCGCTCTTGGTAATGTCAGACTCAGTGCCGGCAGAATATTATGGGTCCACTATGGCTATTCTTCTCTATCTGCTGGTGGTCTTTCCAACTTTATTAGTGAAATTAGGTTGAAAAAACTATTTGGATTGGAGATGCATGAATATCAGGACTGGTAATCAGAGAAAAGCAGAGAGGAATCCATATAATAATCACGTGCATGTCATGAAAATAGATCTATCCTGTACCCTGTAGGGATCTGCCATTCCCAATGCTACAGTCTGCAAAGAACCAGAAAATTAAATGTGGATTAGAAAACCATTACTGAAGTTGCAATGTTGATGAATGTAATATTGCCTTCTGAAGGACAAAACAGGGAAAACCGCAGACATTTTCTTCATGAAATTTTAAATACATATGAACTTAAAGGCAAAATATTAGTACACAATATTGGTTATCAAGCAAAGTAGACTTGGAGATGAATTCCAACTAGTCACTTATGGATTAACTGAAACACATTTTAGACAATGGTTCTGATTTAAATTTTTGTTTTTTTCCTTTAAATAAGCTTTTTTTCTTTCTGCTGTGGTTTTTGTTAGAGATGTATTTTTAAGAGCAGCTCTGCTTAGTTTTTGGTACTGTGTTTGTCTGCCATGAAGCTGGTGTTATTTCTTATTTTATAATGAATAATCCCATAACTTTGATGTGAGTCTTAGTCTCTGACTTAAAGGACATAAGGCCAATGACAGATCTCCAATCTTTTATTTTCATTGACAACATGATGGTTTCTAAATAAATAAATAAATTTAACTTCATTAGATTTTGGCCAAACATAACATTGTATAGAAAATTATCCACAGACATATAAACACTATTACAAAACAATGCCACAGAGCCAATACACTCATTCTCTACATTTCCCATGCATGCTGTATTTAGAAACATATACTATTCATTGCTTGAGAAACATGACTCAACCCATAGTGTCTCAAAACCCGTACTTTTGAAGGAGATTTCCAATGGCTTTATTATCAAGGTATGTAACAGGTCCTTGAATAATATAGTTTCATTGAAGTTTGTTTCATTGTAATGTTGATGAGCTGCCTAGGAACCTAACTCTTGTTTATATCAACTAGCATATGGTAAGACTGGTTTTGTTTTACAGGGTGGGGCAAAGATAGGTTTATGGTTGTTCATATGGAAAACAATCCACTAATTAATAGATAGCAACACAAGAATAAACTGTGTTTCACGTCCTCACAACAGTAAACCTACTTTTGTTTAACCCTGTACATTGTTTTGCTTCAAGTTGCAGAGCCTATCGACATTGAAGACTTACTGTGTAGACATACTCCTTGCATTTAATATATATATTATCACACTTTATTACTTCTGCTTACAAGGGGTAGCTCACACTTGTTTTAATGACTAACAATGTAGAGACTCTATCTATACATGTTGAACAATAGCCATTTTCCTTGATGCCGTACAAACCAAGCTAAAGAGTATACTGGATATAAAATGTTTTTCTTTTCAGTGTTCTAACTTAAAAAGTAGTATCAGGCCACGTTTATGATGTGTCTAGAAACGCAGTGTGCCACAGCAAAGTGATCTAAAAAGGTCATGAATATTCATGAGTGTGTGGGTTAAATAGATGTGTTTGCAGGTTTCCAAACTGTATGTGTTATGCAAAATAACCACAATTTTACTTTAGAGTCACTAAAAGTTAGCTTCAAGTATTAGTATCTGTGATTTTTTTTCAAAGCTATCTTTTCCTACCCCAAATCTCACCTTCTCATAAATGTTCTATTGGAAATTGCTGTGTGCTCACATCAGTCATCTTATGGACGGAGGGCATAAGTATTAACAAATTAGCCGTAACAGAGTTTGGCACCTGAAAATTGTATTTATTCTCTTCAGAGCTTGCTGAGTCAGAGCCTGTCAAGCAATACAGATCAGTTCAAGAGATATAAACTAAATTATAAATTTCAGGTTAAAGAAGGAACATTTATGAATACGCAATGTGTACTTGAAGCCGAAGCTTCTGAGATGAACACTTTTTATTTCCATCCATCTCCTCAGTCAGAGTGGGGGTATAATAACTGGCATGTATCCCTCTTCTATAAGTCAACCAAAATGGGGACTCATTGGGAACTTCCTGGCTGACTCTCTGACAGTCGTGACAGGGTGGATGTCCAAGCAGAGAGCATGTCTCGTGGTAACAAGTGTATTAGTGAATTATCCTGCAACACAGCCGCAGGATCTGCCTGGGGGTAGAATACATCTATCTTTCTCCATTCGAAAGGAAGACCTTTGGGGTAATTTGTGGGGTCTTTGGCAAAGACTTGGCTAGATGGTCCTAATCTTCCCCTACTCTCTTACTAATCTTTGTCCTCCTATGACTTTGGAACTGCACTTTTTTCCTCTCATAGCAAGTTTGGTGAATTAAAGACTTTTTAATTTGGTTATATGTGCCAAACAAGACAATCAGTTCATTAAAAAACAAACCAAAAAAAGATATCAGTTTAAATTTATTGAATCATTCCATTAAAAGAACAATTTTATTGAAATAAAGAAATTCCTGTGTTGATATAAACTACGTATAGTCTCCAGGTGGAGAAATTAAACAAATAATAAGTGTATTATCATTAAACTTAAAAAGGAATTATAAGAAATCTAATAAAGCATTAGTTAAAGAGAAACCACAAATGGCATTTTGCATATATAAACCAAAAGCAGATATGTAAGAATTATGATAATCTCTATACATCAGTATTTTTAACCAAGGCTTTTTGGGAGCTCATGCTAAACTTTATACTATGAAATGTTAGTAACATTACATAAATTAATCTTTATAATTTTGTTTCCACTAAACAAAGTTATAAAGATTATAATAATAATATTCCATAATATTTTAGTGACTTTCCCTGTGTACCTAACTTCAAATAATTTGACCTATGCAGTAACGTACCTAAATTAAGTTTTCTACTGAAAGGTAATCAATCATACCAATCACAGATATCTACTGGGTATTTCTCTATATAAAGTATATATAAATATGAACAATATAAATTCAAGCATAATGATGAAATAATATATTTTTAAACAAATTTAATCATTTATCCATTCTTCTTTGTGCTCAAAACTTTGACATATGTGGACATTACATGTGTATTCATATTTCTTGGGAACTATACTTTGATTTCCTCATAAACATAGAGTAATGAACAAAAAGGAAATGGAAAGTCAAGTAGGAATTGACTTCCACTTCACTCTCAATGAGATATCTTTATATAAGACATGATAGATAATTTTGTCTTTTGCTGAAACAAAGCATGATTGAGACTCATCTTTGGAATCAATCATTGTCCTTATTATCAAGATGTAAATGACAGAGAATTCTTGGTTCTGAAAAAAATTAACTTTATTTTTATGCCCTTTTTTTCTTTGGACTTAGATTTGTAGAATATCCTTGCAGAGAAATAGGATACTTCAAACCACAACCAACTGGGACAATTTAAACTTTGAATTTGTAATTTGTATACTAAAGGATCTTGTGCTTGAATGAAGTCTTCCACTTAAGGAATTTTCAATCCTACCGACATGATTTTCTTTTACATGAGAATATGTGCAAAATTATGGGCGACAGAAATTTAGAATAAGTGGGTTTCTAGGCAGGAGAGAAATTTCTCTGACTGAGAGAGCTACTGGAGTATCCAGAACCAAAAGAAAGAAGAAAAGCACTAAAAGAAAGAACTTCATGGATTTTAAGTCAAACATCCAACAGGTGTGGTCGGTTGGGTGCACAGACACTCATTCTTCTATGGGATTGGTCAGAATCTAAAGCCCTTAATGGTTGAAGTTTTCTTTTCACTTAATAGAGTGATTTCCCCCACGGACACCTCTCCAATTGGTCAATGAAAGTCAGTGGAAAATAAATTTTCTTTTCTTAAAGTCACTCCTTGTGTCTATTTGGCAATTCAAGTGATACGGAAAAATACCTGTATCAAGGTTTCCCATGAGGCTTCAGCTGATGCAGGACAGAGTGTCTTCCCACAGTACTGCTTCACTGGGAACTGCATCGTTTGGATGAATTTGGAATGTGGTATCTGCTTCGTTGTGTTTACGCCTGGTCTGTAGAACTACACGTGGGAGGTGGAGCTGGAAGCTGGCAGGTCTTGGGCCTACAGACTAGAAGAGTATAAACGATATGTGGGCAACTCGGCTATGGTTTGCGGCAGCTGCATGTGCCACAAGCCAGGGAGGAAAGGAAGGGAAGCATGTGCTTGAGAAGCTGCTGAGCCCCCATGTGATGATGCTGTCCTTGCTGAAGTGTATGCCTCCACAAAGCTAACAAAATGTAGCCTTAAAACTTATTTGTACTTCGTGAGTCTAATTGCCAATTTGACCTCTACTTATGACTATGTTGGTGCAAAATCATACTAGACTTTCCTTCTCATTTTCTATTATGCTCCTTAATCTTACAGACGTGGGGAATACCAATATATAACATGAAATGGAATACAACTCAATGAATATTTATTGAGTGCCTGTTATTTGGAAGGAGGAATGGGATTTTCAGCAAAAAACTCTGGAGAAAGCTATTTCTCTATGTTAAAAAAATGCACACACAACTGCATTCTCACCCGCATACACCCTGCCTATGTGTCATCTCTCTGCACTCAGGCTTGGCAACATATGGGAGAAAAAAGTCATTTATTACCACAGGCTATGACAATCACTGAGAAAATTTGCTGCAGAAAATGAGCCAACAGCATTTCAGCAGGGGGTCCAGAAATTCTCTATCAAAGATTCGGAGATGAGGCAACATTTCACCTCACTTATTCAAATGCTCGGGGCAAATAGAATGACCATGGACCACCTAACAACCTGTGTCCTGTGCCTGCTGACAAGCTAAGTGCTACTTGATTGGGTCTAGCTCACACTCCACAAAGAAATGCACTACTATTGATTTTAGCTGATGTTTCATATCAGAGCATATACTTTTATGAACATTCAGATCCAATTCTGTAAATCCTCAGGAAGAAATGGGGGTATCATGATTTGGCTCCATCCTCTGGCCTTAAAAACCAGCAACGCATTTGCCATCCAATTATCAACACTAAACACATAATTGGCTAAACATTTGTACAGCATGGCTGTCAATGCTACATCACTTAAGCAAGCCCATCAAACTTGGTGTAGGGAAGAAGCTTTACAAATAAGATACAAATTCCCAAATGTGTTCTTCGAGCTTAGTCACTTTGAATTCACACCGCAACAGTCTCTTAACCCTTCGTGGTAGAACTGAAATACATTTTAAGAAATGGTCACTTAGTACAGGGTTTGCAAAGTCTTCTGGCTTTGGGATCTACTTTTTATGCAATGGTATGGCTATCACCTAGACGATGTAAGTACAGCACCTAACGGCCAGGTTCACGAAATGTTTATTGAAGGTCCATTGTTACCTGCTGGGCTAGGCCACGTGCAAACAACTCTAAATAAGAAAGAAACTCATCCTCGAGGACTTCAGGTCTACAGATAGTTGTAGAGCGAACATCAGTTAAATGTGGTGAGAGAAACAACACAGGTGTCCATGAGCTATCTGGGAGTTCCTACGGCAAGTCAGTTTGGTCAGACCAGGTTTCTGAATGAGGTGACTGAACGATAGCATCACAGAACTGCAGTGTGTCAGAAGGGAAAGTGAATTTGGAGGCCATCTAGTTCTGTACCATGAGTTTCAATGGGAAAGAACGAGAACTCTGTGATGAAGTATGTGCAGTTTTCAAAAGTATATCATTGGTTTTCTGAACGTAGAGAACAGGGGTGGAATTACATGAGAACTAGAAAGACAAAGTCTTCTAACCAGGACGAATGCTGTCTATGCAGCTACTTGTGAACTGAGGACAAAACGCTGCACACGAGGGCATGTGTACACCAGCCACGTGTTACTGTGGGAGGCAGGCCTGGTGACAGCCACCACAAACTCATTAGGTGTCAACATCTGAGACCCGAAGTGTTCACATCCTCTACTCATTCAAGGCCTACAGCCCAACAATTGATTTTTTTTTTTTGTCATTAGTTACCTTTGCTTATTTTAAACTCACTTTTTATTGAAGAGTTCCCATCTTGTTTGGTATTTATTAGAACAACTTTTTACTTTGCCTCTAAATAAAAAGCAAACACATTAATGTCATGAAACATATCACATTTTCCTTGTAAATTTTTTGTAATAAATGAAAAACTGTACAGTAGTTAGTTCACTGTTACCCACTCAAGATGAATCCTCTGAGCAATTACCTTGTCTCCATGGCAACAGCACATGCACCCATGCTTTGATGTGCTCTGGGAAGCTACCAAATTGGGGTCTGCTCAGTAAAGCTAAAGAAAACTTAGTGAATCAGGAGAGGAAGTATAGGGGGGATTGTGAATTTGATACTAACAGGATTAACAAACATATTACTATTTGTATTATTTATTAAGTGATTCATTTGAGCAGCTCCAAATAATTCACAAGGGGAGAACTAAAACGTTGGAAAACGGAAACCAAAAGCAAAAATCTGTAAATGAAAGAAGGTAGAAAATGACAACTAGACTTTCTAGTACCCTCGCTGACACCCACCCCTTAGGAGGAGGCCTGTGAGAAACTCGAGGACCTTGAGTGAAGAATGATTAGAAACTAATCACCAGGAGGCGTTTGCCTCTGGACATCTTCCTGGACCTCACCCTCCATGCAGAGTCTGCCAGGACTGGAGCCTAAACCTTTTATTTTTAAGCAAATCCTGGGAAAAAAAAAAAAAGAGGCCAGCAAGTGTGCCTTTGACATCCATGAGAAAGCATACTGATATTCCGGCTGTTACACAGCAAGGAACTGCAAGAAAAAATAAATCAGAAAAATTGTCCCGTTGACACGGAGCTGTAAAGCAAACACAAAAGCAGAAGCTCCTTCAGAGCGAGACTGTCAGCTGTACTGACTGCAGCTACCTTTTGGGAGGTGGTTTTAAACAGAGATTTAAAGTTGGAAATCAGAGCTCTCCTCCCCAGGGGAAAACGAACATTATGATAATGTGTCGTTGTCACAACTGATTACAGAGTCTCGCGGGGGCTGGTTCGTGGGCAGTTTAGAAGGGGGTGTAATTTAGAGACATTACCTTGCTGGAGATCACGAGGGAGGCTCTAGACTGGGAGGTGGAGAGAGAATGCGGAGAAGGTGCAGGGAGGGTCGCAGCAGAATTGTGACCTGATAGGCCACCATTTGATTAATATGACATGTAATTACTTCTAATTAAGACGTCTTTTGGAACTTGGACCACCAAGTTGAAGATAAATTTAAATACCTTAGAGAAATTCCTTGCCTAATATAATAAAAGACTTTATTCTATTCACAAGGATAAACCTATTTATACAGAATCTAAAACAAGTGGTTATACAACTGCTAAATTTGCTAATTGAAAGGTAAATTTAGGCAACTAAAAGGATAAAGAAACCAAGAAGTAAAACATAAAAATATTCAAGGAACTCCCTGGCAGGTGTGGCTCAGTGATTTGAGTACCGGCCTGTAAACCAAAGGGTCGCTAGTTTGATTCCCAGTCAGGGCACATGCCTAGGTTGCCGGCCAGGTGCCCAGTAAGGGGTGTGCAAAGGGCAACCACACAGTGATGTTTCTCTCCCTTTCTTTCTCTCTCCGTTCCCCTTTCTCTAAAAATAAATAAATGGAACCTTTAAATAATATTCAAGGAATTATTCTATCTTATAAATTTCTCTGCTTTCATTTTTTAATATTTTATTTTAAATTCATTTTTATTGAATTTGTTGTGGTGACATTGGTTAATAGAATTATATTGGATTCAGGTATAAAATTCTACAATACCATCTGTACAATAGAACTGTACAATTCTACAATAAATTATCTGTATATTGTATTTTGTATAATGTATATGTATCTGTATCTGTATAATGTATCTGTATACAGATATGTAATGTATAATGTATCTGTATAATATATATAGTAATAGTAATGTATAATGTATCTGTATCTGTATATCTGTATCTGTATAATGTATATATAGGTTTCAGATATAAAATTCTACAATACAATCAGTACAATAGAATTGTATAATTCTACAATACATCATCTGTATACTGTATTTTGTGTTTACTACCAATTACTGTTTTTATTTATTTATTTATTTCAAGAGAGGGGAAGGGAAGGAGAAAGAGAGGGAGAGAAACAGCAATGTGTGGTTGCCTCTCACATGGCCCTCACTGGGGACCTGGCCCACAACCCAGGCATGTGCCCTGACTGGGAATCGAACTGGGACCCTCTGGTTCCCAGCCCGCGCTCAATCCACTGAGCTACACCAGCCAGGCAATTACTCTGTTTTTAAACTGCTTGCCTTTAAAGCATTTTGAAAGGAAACTTAAGCATGAAGATAGAAAAATCTATTGCAAAAGTGAAAATATAGACATCTTCAAAAATTATCTTAAAGTAAGGTTTAGAAATAACAATCATAATATGACCCACAAATTCTGCTGGTCTCTTTTCCACAAAAGGACTTGGGAACAAATTATTTGTACTTCATAGATTGCATACTTACCTTGCCCCATCAAAATCCCTAAAGACTCTCAGAAAAAATACCTATGAAATTAATGTTCAAAGAAAATGTTTTTAAAATACTATTTTTGTTTATAAAAGCATATAATTCATTATGTCTGACAACTGAAAATCATACTGCTTAATTTGATATGTAGTACAAAAAAGGCATGTATTTAGATAACCTATGTGAATTTAAATCCCGTAATATTTAAGATGGGAAAATACAGTGTAAGAGATCTAGACCTCAACTTACTGTATTAAAATCACTGACAGATGTATTGTAGTTGGACAAAACACTATAACAATATTTAATCTTCTAAGATTAAGTAGTCATTCCATATATTTTACCAGTATCTAACCTATGACACATCATCAATAATAAACATTAAATAAATGCATATTGAATTAATTAATTGTAAATCCAAATAATCAGTTTGTTTTAATCCACCACTGAGTTCACCACGTAGTTTAGGATGGTAGACAGGTATCTCTAAATTACCCATTATTATATGGATGATGTATTGGCGTTCTCCCCTCGCTACACCAAGCTCCCTCCCTCTGCAGCTTTCCTTAACTTCACCGTGGTCACAGAATCCACTGTCCTTTTCCTTTTTGTTACTTGCAACCTCCATGGCTTTGCCAGTCAAATTTCCTTTGCTTCACGGGTTTGTAATTATACAAACATGACAGACTTGGGGACATCACCTCTGTACCCAGTGCCACTGGTAACTATGAGGTTTGGGTTCAGTCTCCATCCTAATCTACTGGGAGAAGCAAACCTACAGTGAATTATTAGATAAGGGAAATAGGCGTTGAAAACCTAATTCTTCAGTGGCTTAAAAAAAAACAATGGAATGAAATGGATGGAAACTCAGTAGGGGGAGAAACAGGGAGATCAACATTTATTGAGCATCTATTTTTCATCAGGCCCCAATGCTAAGGGATTTTACATATAGTATTTCATTTATTTCTCACATCTAATTATTGAGGATATCTTTTCGTAAATTTATAAGATATGAGGCCCAGCAGGTTTTCCAAACTTGCTTGGGGTTCTATGGCTTGCAGGTCTCTGAGCAGACATTCTAATCTGAGTCGACACTGTTTCCATTCCAGGCAGGAGGAACGCGAGTGCGCTCTAAGGCACTGAGGTAACATTGTGCGCGGGCGTGTTGGACGGAGAGTGACGGCAGCTCTCTAGGGCAGCATATCTAAGGGGTAGACGCCACAAGCTTGGAAATAGCAGGTCTGGACACACTCGGACTCTTATTTCTAACATTTCTTTTCGGTTCATACTTAGGATATCCATACATCGCCCGTCTGTCCTTGCATGCCTTCTAACTTACACATTAGAGCCCTTAGCATATTAATCATAGCTGTTTTATATACCCAGTCTGATAATTCCAACATTCTTGCCATGCCTGGCTTTATGTCTATGAACCTTGCCTATAAACTGGCACTATGTACCTATGAGCCTGTGACTCTGGGCTGTGAATTTCACAAGTGTCTGTCAGTTTTTTTCCTCCCCCCATGGGTCAGATAGGAAGACTAGAGTGGGCTGGAGATGGGTATTTCTGTTCCGCAGGTCAGTTAGGTTTCCATGATACCCCGGCAGGGTAGGCTGTGGTTATTGAGAAACTCTTTGACGTAGCGTGCATGGCCTTGCACGATCGGGCCTGACCTGTCTAGCCTCTTCTGGGCCTCTCATGCCTTTGCTCATCACCACACTCCAACCACACTGGCCTTGTTTTAGTCCTCAGGAAGCAAGCTCCACCAAGCCACCAGGGCAGAACGCTCCCTTATGTCCCTTATGTTCCATTAGGTCACAACTGAAATACTGACTCCTCAGAGAGGTCTTTCCAACTATTGGAAGGTGGTCTCCTACCCCACTGTCTTCATCCCTGTTATTCTGTTTCAGTGATGCATGCTCTTTCTTTCAATGCACTTAACGTAATTCTAAGTTTTACATTGATTAGATTGTATCCTTGTTTACTATCAGTTTCCTGCCTATGCTGGAGCACCATGAAGGCATTAACCATGTGACCAAAGTTTAACCATGAAGACTATGCCTCTCTCATGAAAGTCAGACAATAGATAAGCATTGATTTAAAGCAAGAAAGAAAGAAAAAAAGAAAGAAAGAAAGCATTAATAACCTTTTTTTCTTTCCAATTTTACTCTTAGCATGACTCCATGACTGTAAGAATGTCTATTGCTCCTGATTAATATCTGTTGCTAGGTAAGTGGTGAATTTGTTACAAGTCTATTTAAGAGGGACAGGTATTCACTCCCAAGGGGGAACTATGTATGGTTGTTGATAAAATGATAACTGCAATCTGCTAAGAAATCATAATATAACAAAGCCAAGCATTTTGAAAGTTAGATGTTCTGAAATATTTATTAACTGAGAAAATTGTTATCATTGCTCTTTAGAGACAACCCTGCCCCTAACTCTTAGGGTTTTGAATCAAACAAACAAAAAATGTTTCAGTGTCCCCTGCAGGATCTGACACTAAGGGACAGCCTCACTTTGGTCTTCATTTGGGGCTCTGGCTCAGCTCCAGACTCAGGGTGAACCTGTCTTCTTTCCTTCTGGATCCTTTTAGATCTGCACTTTTTCAGGCCTGTGATCCTTGCACTAAGTAGCCAATTTAACATCAGGGTCACCGCCATCGCTAACAACCACTCCCTAACCACATGTGCGTACAAAAAGGGCTCTCAGGAGAAAAATGTGTGCAGAAACAGTGGTTGCATTTGGGTGGTGGGGCTATACGCAGTTGTTTGATGTCCTTTCCATTCCCTGTTTTCCAAAAGGGAAAATAAAGTAAAATAGCTTCGTAATTAGAAACATAATAAAGCAGAATGATCTTTGAGTTGATTTATTGAGAAAATGAACCACTTTAAGACTAACTTTCGTACTATTAAATCTAATAATAGTGGTGAATGAAAACACCAGACTTCACATATTGCTCTCCTGGTGGTACTTAACTAGCAGTATTACTAGAAGTAATAGAGCTGATCATCAGTATTATATTGTAATATTTAATGAGCAGTTACTATGTCAGGCACTACGCCAAGTGCTTTACATAGTATTACCTCATTTAATCCTCACAAAAATCAAGTTAGGTGATTATTACCATTACCACCATTTTACAATAAGAGACTAACTAAGAGAAGCGAATAGATTGTACTGGTCCAGGGTTCAGTTTAACTTTGAGATTCTCACTCACTAATTTTAATCAAACCATTTCCTCATTCACTTATTCAACACATTATTAAGCAGATATTATGTGTTGAGCCCTGTTTCAGTCATTAGAAATACTTAGGTGTGGAAAGATTTTTTCTCTCCTCAAGTGCTCATATTTAGTGGGAAATACCGTTGCATTAACAGACAACCTTAATAAAGTGTATTAAGATAAGGAGAGGTAAGTTCAGAGTTCCAGGAGAACAAAGGCATGGAGCCCCCAAATTAGACATGGGTAGAAAAAATATATCAGAGCAAGTGTCTTGGAGATGGTGACACTTGACCTCAAACTGAAAAAATAAATAACATTTGACTAGAGACGATGAGTGAGAACATTTAATATAAGTCTGAACATAGGCCTGGGACAAGAAACTGATGCTGACCTGTGAGAAGAATGTTCGGTGATGTGAGTAAAGGGGTGATAAGACATGAGATGAAGAGATAGCAAGGATTAAAAGATGAGTAAAATGTCATGTTTCCATTACAGAAATATAACTTGAGCACACACTGGATGGTGTGAGAAAGATAAGACTGGATGCTCTGGAATGCTTGGTGGGAGGCTGTTGAAACATGATAACCAGGGGAGAAAAAGGGCTTTAACTGGGGTAGTGATAGCAGAGATGGAGCAAAAAAGGGAAGATGTGTGAAATAGTTAGGAAATGAAATTTGCAAATTGACTTTCAATGAAGATGAGATATCTAAAAAAGTTAAAGATAAATCCCAGACTACGAGCTTGAAATATTGGAGGCATGAATCTTGGTGTCCCATCCCTGGAGGACAGAGAAAAAGCCAGGCGAGAGCAGACCTGGGAAAAGATGGACTCAGGTTGGACAGGCCAAACAAAAGTGGCTCTGGGACATTGGGGTGACACACTCAATGTATTGCTATCCTTAAAATTTGGGAGTTTGTCAAGAAGTTTGAACTGGATGAAGATTTGAGGATCTTCAGCATGTGAGGGTGGGAGGAACCCAGAGGTTTGGTGAGATATCTCAAGAAGAATGGCAAGAAGAGAAAGACACACACAAAATATAGGATTGGGATTCCGAAAGACAGAAGCAGCAGAAGCATTATGTAGATGGTGGGAAATGACAGAACCTGGGGAAAAGGGACATTTTAAGGATGGACCAAGGAAGAGGGGCATACAAAACCCATACAAATAAGGATTAATATTAGAAATTCACAGAGAACCAAAGAGGTGATCCTACAAAAGGCAAAACTTTGAAAGAGGTTTGTCAGGAATTAGGGAGGGATTGACAGCAGCAGGTGCAGATCAGTGGTCCAATTATGTAAAATTAAAATACTCCACTTCACTTGGAAGCTGCATTGTCATTGGTGAATCGGTGAAATCAGTAGATGGGTGGAGACAGAAGTCAAGTTGCAATTGTTAGCTGAGTGAATGGAAGGCAAAGGAGTTAAAATATCAGATGAGGTACTTTCTAAAATTCTAATATGTGTTGGAGTAGAAAGACTGGTGAATTGCTAGATGGAATTCAAGGTCAAGAGTGATATTTGTGTTTTGGGGAGGGGATGTAGGAGATTACCCGTATTCGAGTAGGTTCATGGTTTAAAATATAGACATAAGTAGAAAGGCAATAAGAATGAGTAACTGAAGGAGCACAGTGTCAGAAGGAACTTGACATGGTTGGAGTTCAGGGTACAGAGGAATGGGTTGACCTTGAGGAGGAAGGGTAGCACTTCATTCACTAAGACTGTTGAAAATAAGGGAAGAATGAATTGGTGTAGATAAACTTGCTAATAGAGACCGTCAGCTGACTAATAAATATCCCCAATGGCTTCAGTTTTCTCAGAAAGGTAAAAAGAAAAATCCTCTAATAAATGGCAGATAACATACCAGGGAATAACAGTCCAGTGGGAAGTCCAACAGATGTTAAAAAATAAAATAAAATAATTTAAAAGTGTTGAGAGTGCCAGGACTCCTTTTCCAAAGGACAAGGACCTTTAAAAATATTTAGTAAAATACGAGGGTGGGTGTGCCATATGGAACCTTATACTGATGGCAGGACCCACGGCGCCATCGGAACGTCCCTATAATGACCATTCCAAGCAAATGTAGATAAGAGAAAAGCACTTTCTTCCTTCTTATCACAGAGACTTTTGTACTAGACTCAGGATATCTTTCTTTGGAGGAGACTTGCAAATTCTTTATCATGAGCTCTTAGCATTATGCAGTATTTAATTCAACATCATAGCAGTTAAGTCCATCCCTTATGCCCAGATGAGGTACATATCAAAATTACAGAGATTCCCAGACAGGCATTGAAAAAATTTTTGTTCACCAGGATTCCTCTTAATGGAAGTACTGAATTGTTCAAAAGAAACAATTAGACGTTCATTTCCTGTGGAGGGTGACATCACAGAATTCATAAAACATGTTCACCGAAAAGCTATCATCTATCTACCTATCACACAAAAGTACAAGAGGTAGAGAGGCTGAGCCCTGTAGAGTGTATGACTCCTCCCACTGCCAGACATCCTGAGAATTGGGGGAGGGGGCAGTGCTAGGCTTTGGACCTTCCTGGATTATAAAACTGAGATCAGAGCTAAATCTGACCTGCTGTCCTGAAACTGCACCACAGCTCCAACCCAGTTCCCCATGGCTCACATCGATGGTGCAGGAGTATTCACTAAGGGAAAGTTCGAGTGAAATATTTTGGTGGAGCCACTTGATAGATAAGCAGCACAATGACACAGGTTATAACATTGCTGAATCCAGGAACATAACGGGAAAAACGATGAACTAGAATAGTTTTGACTTTAAACATCTGACAGTTAAACAGAGTCCAAAATAAACTACTATATGAACAGATTGCTCCTAGAAAAAGCAATACAAGTGGCTCATACACAAATGAGAAGATGGTCAACCTTTCTCCTAATGAGAAAAATGCGAAGAAAAACTCCAATGAGATGACATTTTCACTTAGTCATCCTCCTATTGCTATAATTGCTGGCAGGACTGTAAATTGGTACAGACTTTGTGGAGGATATTTTGGTACTATTTATCTAGATTTAAGATGATTTTCAAAATTTAAAATGTCTGTGCACTTTAAATCAGCAATTCTACTTCTAGGAACATCATATGGCTATTACAACTATTAGCTTTGTGAGAATGACACAAATAGGAAGATTTTCGTGGCAGAACAGTTTGTGACTGCAGAAGGTGAAAACAACATAACTGTCCATCAGCTTGGCAGTGATCCAATAAAGGATGATGCAAGTGTGTAATGGAGTATTATACAGCCATTGAAAACCATGAGACAGATCTTCACACACTGTTAGTAAAAATATCTCCAAATTATAATACTATGGGAAAAGAAGCAAGGTAGTGTATATAATGTTCTACAAATGTGTGCATGCACATAAACACACACACATTTCTAAGTGTTTATGGGCACACACAAGAATTTTTACCTGTATTTTACCGTGTACCTCTATACAGACACAATAAATTTGGACTCTGGCTGATGTAGCTCAGTGGACTGAGCGCAGGCTGTGAATGAAAGGATCGTCAGTTCAATTCCCGGTCAGGGCACATGCCTGGCTTGTGGGCCAGGTCCCCAGTGGGGGTCACATGAAAGGCAACCACACATGGATGTTTCTCTCCCTCTCTTTCTCCCTCCCTTCCCCTCTCTCTAAAAATAAACAAATAAAATATTTTTAAAAAAGAAGTTTGAGAAAATGATTGTCTTCTAAAACGGGAACTGGGTATTGCAGGGACAGGCCCATAGAAGACTTACTTTTTACTCCACACACTTTGTTTTAACCTTTCAAATTTTGATGTTGTACATGCACTGGTGTGACAATAAGTTCACTTTTGAAAAATGAAAATAACTATGAAAAGCAAAATAGCCTCACTGTTTTGATTGAAAGCCATCCTCAACTATTTGAGGGGAAGGAAAACAAGATTTTTAAAAAGGAGAAATGAAAGATCAAGGGGCAGTTTTAATAGTCCACCCAAGTTGGGTACCACAAATTTGAAGGGGTATCACTAGGCGTGGTGAGCTGGGCGTGTTTCTTTTCCAGCCACATTGAGGTATCCTGCCAGTAAGAATGAAGAAGATGGATTTTTCCATGTTATGAATATTCTATCTTTTATCCATTAAAAAACCCCAAAATAAACAAACAAACACACACAAAAGAATGAAGAACATTTAACAGAGGATTGTAATTTTGAGACAAAGAGACCAATTGTGCTGTTAAATGATGGATGTTTTGTCTACATGGCTATTGAAAACATCTAGAACTAATGTTCAAAAGATGGGGACGAAAGCAGACTATGAACTGAGTCCTAAAGTTTTCTCTGGCGAAAATGTAGAGATTCAGGCAGCCTATGATGGGGTGGGGCTAGCAGAGTCATACAGTCAGCGTGAACCCCAGAGGTTCTATGAGATCCATCTCTGATCACGTCTGTCCTCACTTCTACCACTCCCTCATGGGTCACCCCGTCGTAGATAACACAGGTCTGCATTGCTGGTCCTTAAACTCTCCAGGAAAGTTCTACCTCTTAGCCTTGGCATTCACCATTCCCTCTGCTTTAAAGACTCTTCCTCAATGCTGCAAGTTTCCCTAGGTCCTTGCTCAAATGCCACACTCTCAATGCAGTCTGCCTGGACCACCCAAACAGAAAATAACATTTTATCTACTCTTCTTCCTGCTTTCATATTACCCATAGCACTTACCAGCTTCTTAATGTTTTTTATTAACTCTTTCCATCTGCTAGAACACAAGCTCTTTGAGGGTAGAAAATTTGACTGTTTTTTAAAATTGCTTTATCCCCAGCACAAAGAACAATGGTTGGCAATAGCAGACATTGAATAAATAAATGTTGAATGAGTGAATTAGCTATTATATAAGGTGAATGAGTAGCAGCCTCTAATCTGATTATTTTCCCAGATGTGTGCATTTAAACATAAGTTTTTGCTGTCTTTTCCACCAAATATTTGGTGAGCTTTTTCCAGGTGTGAAGCCCTGGCTGGCCCAGCAAATGGAAAATGATCACAGTGTTCCTGCTTCCCAGGAGTTCATCATCTGGAAGAGGACATGAAGACGGCACAATAGTCATTACAACGTGAGGCACAAAAAGTAAGGGCACCCAGAGAGCCAGAATCCAGGGGAACAATCGGTTCCCTTGCTGGTTTCCAAAGCAGGAAGAGAGCAGTTTGCTGCAGGGTGAGTCGGATCCCTGCAGGCACCAAGAGGGGGTTATGAACAAGAACGCGAAGGATGACAATGGTGACTAATGTGCTCTGTTCTAAGCATATTACACATGTCATCCCTTGTTAAACTCTTGATAACCCTCCCAAGGGAGGTTCTGCCATTCTTGTTTCCCAGATGAGAAAGTCGAGACTCAGGGAAGTGACATAACTTACTTACTCAAGGTCATCCAGTTCGTGACAGAATTGGCTTTCGGACAGAGGTGACATACCTCCAGAGCCCTGCTCTTAACAGCTGCACTCCACCGTCTTTCTCATGTATAATCTGAAGGACCATAAACAGTTGAGCGTGACTGGAAGTGAGTTTGTGTAGAGGGAGGTGGTGAAAGATGGGTCTGAAAAGAGTGGTTGGAGCAAAGCTGTTGGGGGTCCTGAGCACTTCGCTGTGGGTTTGGACTTCCCTCTGTGTGTCCGAGAGCTATTTTAGGGTGTTAGGAAGTGATGTAATTTGTCTTGTGTTTCAAAATGATAGCTAACAGCAGTGTGAAGGAGAAGAAGGAGGGAGATGATACATATGTAAATTTGGCCAAAGGAAATGGAAGAGAGGAATGAAGTTGGGAGATATTTCAGAGGCATTATCAGCAGAACTAGATGATGCTGCAAAAGCTCAAGGCCTGGGTGCTCTGCTGAATGAGATACAGCACAGAGAAGATGAACAGAGAATTATTAGAACTATGCAAGCTTTTACATTCACTGCTGTCAAAGTATCCTATCATACAGCCATAAGGGTGAGCATTCTAAGTTTAAATAGTTTCCTGAGCAGAAAAGGAAATTAAATATTCCTCCTTCCAGCCTTAAAAATATTTTACCACCTCCTGGTGGACTCAATTTATCAAGTCAATTAAAATATCTGGATTAAAAAGCATACATATGTTTCCCTAAAACAACTTTAATAGGATTTGCAGTTTTTATGGAAATCTTTACCTGAGTCTAGGATTACCAATTATACTTTTTATCAAATTTTCCTCTCACATTTGTCCCCTGGAGGGAAAAGGATTACTTCCCCAATAAATTATTTTTAATTTCAATTTACATTAAAACATGCATTATTCTGGATACAGCTTGCTTTTTCCTGGACTCTTCAAATCTCAACCTTCGTAACCGAGAGCAAGCACCTGCACATAACAGCAAGGTCAGCAGGGTCTGGCAGAGGCAGTGGGGTGAATGCTGGAAGCCATAAACAGCTGCTCACCTGCTTCTGCTGCAAGAAGATCTCAAGACATCACCACACTCCACTAAGCCCATTTCCTAGGTACACCCTAGTATGCATTCATTTTCTCACTCTTTCCTGTGTTCAGCAAATATACATTGAGTGTGCACCACATGCAAATATTGGAGAGATACAGAACTGAATTAGCCAGTTTCTGTTCTCACGGAGTGTTCAGTGTAGGCATTCTTAGCTAAACAGTTGTCATTTTTTTTAATTACTTTATTGTTGTTCAATTACAGTTATTTGCATCCTCTCCCCCCTCCTCCCAGCCCCCTTAAAAAATAAATATATTATTAGAAAACCAGAATGCTATCTCAAGGAAATGATCTATATTTTGAAGCCAAAGTAACCAATCCATTTACCATATTTAAAAGTTTCAATATTTGTTCCCCAGATACTAATGTACTTTTTAGGCTTTGTAAAAATGGATAGACTCGGGAAAATGGGAAAGAAAGAGAAAGGAAAAACAGCCAAAATGGGCCAGCATCCCGTTCTGTCTTTACAACCACTGTACCATGTTTGTGAAAAGAGGTCTGAGTCCAAGCAAGCAGTGGGGCCCTACCAGGGGAACCCCAGGTCTCCTCCAACCCTGCGCTTACGTTAAAAATTAATTATTTGTCAATGGTTGTCATGTGGGGAGGCCTCTATAACTTTAGAGATATTTGTGCTCTGGCCACCATGGCCTCTTACCCACAGTGTGCACACAGAGAAAGGGCAGGTCTCCCGTGGAGCGCGGGACATGTTTTCTAGGAAGCAATGCAGTATTGCCGCATGGGAGCAGGCTTTGACAGCCCATCTCATATGTATTTGTCTTCACTGGCAAGGCACTGTTTCTAGAAAAAGTGTATCTGGGGTCCTGCTACCAAGAATGAGGTGACAGTGGGAAGCCTGTTTCCTTGTAACAGGAAAGCGTTTTGGGACCTCTCAGGGCCCACAGGACCAAAGCTGTCAGCGGTTCAGACATCAGTATCTCTCGCTCTGAGCTCCAGGGGTCTGTGCAAGACATCATTCCCACAGGATAACACAACAGATCAGCTCTATTGTGCTCTGTTTTGTTTACCCAGAAAGAGCCAGTATTTTCTTCAAGCCATCTGTGATATGAGCAACAGCAGAGAAGCCAAAAGTTGCTGGCTCCTGATTCCCTAGAAGCTGACACCTGTCTCTTAATGGTAGAAGCTCAATGGATATTTGTTGTATTAATTAGTGATTTCATAAGAGCTAAATAATTTATAGACTTATGCCTATCGCGGTATCCGGCACATGGCAAGCATGAGTGAATGAATGAATGAGTGAGTAAGTGAATGAGCCCACTGCAAATTCTACACTGCAGTTAAGTTCAGCCTCTAGCACCAGATCCAAGGCAACATTATGAAGCAGATGAAGTTATTTCAGCCCGTCCCATCCTCACTTTCAGCTCTTGTGTACTCTTCCCAGGGCCTCTATGGTCCACCCAGACAACCTGCCTGCATTCGGCGTGGTGCCTGGACCAGCAGCAGCAGCATTACATGGGGAGCATGCTGGAAATGCAAATTCTGGGGCCACACCCCAGAACTACTGAATCAGAACTCTGGGGGTGAGGACTGGCAGTTTGTCTGATAGCAAGCCCTCTGGGGGTCTCGCGCACACTAAAGTTTGAGAAGCACTGCATAGGTTTTGGGTTCTGTTTACTTCCAAAAAACTACCTACTTGAGAATCACCCAGGAGAGCTCTTTGAACTTTCAATTTGGCCTCTTCTCTAGATTCTAAAAATCTGAATCTCCTCACACTGCAGCCAAGGGATCTGCAACTTAAACAAGTGATTTTTAATGCAGTAGAACCGTTTTCCTGAAGCTTTACTTTTCCCCATCATCCATTAGTTAATCAGTTTCAGCAGAAGTTTTTAGTGGATTAGATTTACTTACCTCCATGAGGTATAATCAGAGATATCCTAATATTTAGCAGGGAACTAAAGGCCCTTCTGTGCTAAAAGAACAATGTGCCACTAACAATGGAAAAACACATCCTACTGGGCAGTAAAGGATGCTTTAGGCTGGGGTGGGAGTTTCTTCCTCAAGTTAAAAGGCATTCATGGTCTTCTATCTGGCATAATGAGAGAGACAAGGAACAAAGTGGATATTATATCAGCTATTATGTCTTCAGAATTTAACTATTAAGAAAAGATGAGGCCCAAAGGCAAAGTTCAACCTGTAGATGTGTGGGATTTTCTTGACCATTAAAAATATGCTTTATAAGTAGGAAACTACTACTTAAAAATGTGACTTGCCAGCATTTCTGGCAACGTTGAAACCTCTGGCACATTTGACACATGTTCCTGCAAAGTGACCATCGACTGAGTCACTGCTGCTCCTCGTCACCAGTTACCGCCATTGCTTAGCACGCCCCGTGATCAAACCTGGGCCCACTTCACTGTCATATTGAGTTCCTATTCTCTCTGGGTGCTTCAGTTGATGACTCTGATCTACGTGGGTTCATCGCCGTCATCTCAGAAGGAAGCATTTGGGGGGAGAGGAAGGGTCCTATAAGGGCCAAGAAAAGAGAGCTACAGCACCCATATCCCAGGGGGTCCAGTTCTCTCTAAATCACTTAAAATAACAATGATGCTGTTGCTATAATCTGACTCCCGTTGGTCAGGCATGGGTTCCTGTACAGCTTTGGTAACCATGAGTGCTATAATGTATTTTCCTTGTTTCTTTAGCGGGTCAGGAGGGTTTGCTAGCCTTTTATTTCATGGAGGGGCCTCAACATACTGACTTTCTCTTTAGAATTCTGCTTAGCATTTTAATGCATTTTGCCATGTTGCAATATTTTTCTTCCAAAACTTAAGTAAGTATTTCACTGGAGACATTTTTTATGTTTTAAAATTGAATCACAATATCCCCTTCATCTGGTATTCATTTGATTATGAGAATGACCATTTTTAACCAAGCACATAATAAGACAAAACAGATTATAGCTGGTCCACTTAATAGCATTTCCCCACATACCTATCCGAAATACTACACTGCCTGTTGTATTATACCATGCATAATGCATTAAGAGCTAACCCAATAAATTTATGTTATCTGTTCCCACTACAAATTATTTCGCCCACCAAATATTTCTGGACATCCCTAAGTACATGAATTAAACAAGTAGCATCTGCCATTTTTCTCTTTTTCTGCTTTAGTACTTGTTTATTGCTTTATAGTTATTTCATTAGAAATTTTAGAATGAGGGGATTTAAATTCGTGAGCTCTAATGGTTACCCTGAAGGACAGGATACACAGTACGTATTGCTCATGATGGAGTTGGTAGGTTAAAAGATATCATGCCCCTTTCTCACTGCTGTCTTTTACAATTCTGTGCTAATGAACCATTATTTCCCCAATCCTTCTCCAGGGGGTCTTCTTTTGCTAAAATGGAACACTGTAGATCAAGAAGACTGCAAAGACCTGAAAACATTGACACCTGTGCAGCTCACTGTCCACTTTTAACAGGAACTAACTATCCCACTGTCGTCATCAACAGGACTTTGTTATCCCAGGAAACTCGGTTCCATGCAGATAATTTCCTTGTTCATTTTAGAAACTGCTCCAAAATTCCATTTTACCTAATATCAGACTGTCCAGCTTTTCAATACAATATCAAATGACTATTTACTCTTCAAGACACTTCAAAAACTTACCATAAAATCCTTGCCTCGCTGTACCACCAATTTTGTTTCTTTCAGCTTTATAGAGAAATGGTGAAAAATAATGTTATATTTAAAGAACACAATAAGATGATTTGATATATGTATACATTGCAAAGGGATTCCCCCACAAAGCTAATTAACACATCTATCACCTCACATATTTATCCCCCCTTTTTAATGAGAATATTTAAGTTCTTTTTTAGCAAATTTCAGTGATACAATACAGTGTTATCAACTATAGTTACCACGTCATAGAGTAGATCCTCAGACATTATTTATCTGAAATGTATACCTTTTGGTAACCTCTCCCAATTTCTCCCACCTCCTCAGACCATGGTAACTACTTTTCCACTCTCTGTTTCTATGAGTTCAGCTTTTTAAAAAGATTCCACATATAAGAGGTACCATGCGGTATTTGGCTTTCTTTGTCTGGCTTATCTCAGTTAACATAATGCCCTCAAGGTCTATCCATGTTGTCACAATTGGCAAGATTTTCTTTCTTTTTTAAAATGGATTAATATTTTATTTGTAAAAATAATTATAATATTTTATTTGAAATATTTATTAATATTTCACATTTTTTTTATCCATTCATCAAATGACAATTAAATTACTTCCATATCTTGGATTTCAGTACTCCCATGTGGATTATAACATTATTTTTAAATTATATTATGATTCTTAACTCAATCTTAACCCCTAAACCAGACTCTAAAGCCTCAAAAATATCTTGATTTTGGCCTCCCTTCTCCTTGACTTTGTGAATAATGATCTCAGATTTGTCTGATCATTAAGCTTCTTAGAGTGGTATTTTAAGAGAGCCAGCATTCAACACTCCAAAAGACTAGGCTCAGCAGCCACTTTGGTATTTTTACCAACAGGCTGTTTTCCAAGCTCACCCTCAAAAGGTTTTCTACCCTATTTCAGTTTGTTTGGTTCCGTCTGCCAAGACAGGAAATTGTTCAGTGTCAGATTTCAACCTGGAAGGTTCTATGACTGCTCAGCTGCTGGTCAATGAACTGCTCTCAGCTCCACATCAGAAAGCGTTCTTGTTTCCCTCAGCTTTTACCGTCTGGTGGAGGAAGAATTCGCTTAGTCTCAGAGTAAATCTAATTGTTGCCTCATTACACAAATACTTCAGTTACACTTCACTCGCCATTTTAAATTCCAGGCTATAACTGCAAATACAAAGGAAGCTCACCCCTGGACCCTTAACAAAATCCAATGCTGTGATGGGCCAACTTAGTAGGTTCACCCCAAAGCCAAGTTCCTTCAGAGGGAACCATCCCTCTGTTCCTATGGAAACTTTAAATGTATTAAATGTGATCGTCAAAATCACAACTCGTTAATCAGCCTATCTTTGGAGCAAGTACAGTATGTGTATCAGGGAGGTCTGGTGGTCAGTGCTGGGTGCACACTGGGGATCAGGACCACAGGCATCTCCACCATGGAGCTTGGTCTGATAGAAGGAGGGATTTGCCCACACCGCACTTGTAAAGTGTATGGAGGGGAAGTGCAGAGGGCGTCCAAAGAACAGGACAGGGAATCCTGGCCACATCTAGGAATGTGGGAAAGCCTGTTCTAAGAAAGCGGTGTTTAAATTATTTGATCCCATTTGGTTTCACAGGGAGATAGTGAATATTATGGCATTAATTAAAAGAATGAAACCTTAAAAAGAGGTATGTGTTTTTTTGGCATAGTTGAGATATGTGATATGATAAAAATTTATAGGCTATCTAAAAAAGGAAAGATTCAGTATGTTGTGTGTTTATAGGTGAGGCTTTTTCAGGTTTCTTCAGCTGAACGTGCCTAGTTGTTACTGGTGTCTTTTTTTCTCTTTTGTCAATATCCATGGGCACCTAAGATGTATTGTGAGAATCCTCAAATTTCAGACCGTTGTCTTCTGTTCCTGTTGAGGGAATTAAAAGACTAAGATGCTCAGGTTCAGCTGAAGCCGTCAGCCGCTTCCTTTGCCCAGGTTCAGCTGGAGTTGCCGACCACTTCCCCTGCCCCAGTTTTTAGCTGAAACTGTTAACTGCTCATCTTTTGCTTTGTAAAGTGCTTTGCACCAAAAGAAAAAAAAAAAGACCCCACCTGCACTAAAATAGATAAAACTGACCAAAAAGTGCAACTCAGGGCCCAGAATTTGGAGACCATTCCTCTGGGTCCTCCTGCGTAAATAAACTGCCTCTTCGCTACCTCCAGTGTCTTGACTGAGTCAATTTTCCCATAACATGCCATCTACTGATGTATGTAGAAACTGAAACATCACTTAGTAATTTCTTCTAATTTTCATTTTTCTGAAAAATATTCCATTTAATTTATTTGCAATAGCTTTACCTTTCATATACTATTTTTCTCCTACTTATGTTGGAAAGAAAATGTCACAAAATGGCAAGTCTCAGGAATGTCCTGGAGAGGTGAGATGGATTGTATTATATCTGTTTAGAAAGCACAAAGAGGAACTTCATGAATATAAATTAGTGTTTTATTTTTTTCCAGTGTCACATATGATAAATCAGTTCCCTGGCAAGTGACAGTGATATGAACAATAAAATACCTCCTCATCTCTATGCAAAATAAAGGGCTTAAGAAGGTAAATAAAAATGTAGGAAGTAAAAGAAAAGCATTTTTGTCCTAGAGAGAGTAAAGGAGGAATGGGCCACGGGGGAGGAGGGTCTCATAACCAGGCGATTCTCACCTCACCATGTAAATCGGGCAATGCTCCCATTCAAGTCTGGCTTGGTGACAGGAGATTTCACAAATATTTTGAAAGTTACGTATTAAAACACTGCATTTTCTCTAACAATCTTTTTATAATTTCTACCCAATTGAAGAATGCTATAGGACAGGAGGAACGGAAGGGAGGGAGGAAGACAGTGAGGGAGGAAGAAAAGGAAGAAGAAAGAAAGGGAGGGAGGGATGGAGAGAGGGAGGGAGATTGGGAGGGAGGGGAGAAGAGACAGAGAGAGGCCTTGTTTCTTTTGCTACATAGCATAGACACATAGACTTAGTATTCTGTTTTAAGAAAGCAAATTTCCCAAAATTTACATCTTAGTGGAGTTGGTTCCTGTCTAATGAAAGTCAGGATTTTATTTACAAACATAGTCTAAAGAAACTGTGTGGGGAATAACTCAAAGGAAAATATGGAAATATATGGACGTTCAAAACCACACAAACTAGAGATTACTTGGTCATCGAGGAGGAACTCAGAAGTGAAAAAGGCCAAGGGTTTCGTTGTTATATTACTTTATTTTCAATTGCATTTAAGTATTAGTTCTTTATGTTTTAAATTACTTCTCAACTTACCTATTTCTTTTTCTCTGTCCACAACTACATTTTACGTAGAGCCATCCCATCAGACAGGAGGGTAAATTATACTAATTCCAGATTCAGCTACTTTAGTTAATAGATTTCCGTGCAAGGATTTCTTGATGACCACAGAAACATATGGAACTCAGAAGCCCTAACATCTTAAAGTTGGATCAAACTGATTAAGGTTCTCCATAAAATCTCTCATCTCTGTGTGGCATAAGAAAATATTTTCCCCCAGGAATAATGATGGGGACACTCCCTGAAGTCAAATAATATGTCTCTCTGCTTAACTACTCTCTTTTTCTTTGCTTTCCTTGAATTTGCAGTTCAAGAGCAAGATAATTTCCCAATCGGATAGATTACCTGAACATTGACATCTTCTATTTTTAAAGTCTGAACAACATTTTGTCCATGGATGCTAATGAAGCAATTTATCTGAAGAAAACCTTAAATTGGACTCAGAGAAATTAAGAGACAATTCCAAAATGCCAATATAATTCTTTAATCTACCTCTTACTTGTGCAATAGCTTAAAATAAGAGCCAAGCCATTTTATCAAGGGGCTGAGCTACTCATCTGGAAAGACTAGGCCTTCAGGTTCACCAGAATCTCATCCAGCTCCTGGGGAATTTCACTGAATAAGCTTCAAGCAATTTGACCTTTGTCAACTTTTCCATACCTCCTGAGCGTGCTTGGAGACAAAAGATGGATGTATTAATGTCTAACCACACATGAATAATGAGAAACCTCACTCATATTGCCCAGGAGCTACTCAGTTAGACTCCCATATCCAAGTTCATCACTCTTTTTTTCCTTTTCTTTCAAGATCCTATAAGGTTCTTATTACAAAACATGAATTTGCTTTGATGAATTCATGTTTTAACTTACTCCGGACAGTTTAACTCTTGCTCTGCCACAGAATATAAAGCTATAGAGTAATTCGGTGCCTATCCAAGAAAGTAGCCACCAGGCACAAGTTGCTATTTAAATTTAAATGCAAATTCATTAAAATTAAATAAAATTAGAAATTTAGTTCTTCGGCCACACTAGCTACATTTCAAGTACTAAGTAGTCATATGTGGCTAGTGGTTATTGAATTGGCCTATAAAGAAATAGTACATTTTTATCTTCACAGAAAGGTATATGGGATAGTGTTGGACTACATGATTAAGGAAATAAACTATTTTCTTAATTCAAATGGGCCAAGATTTTTTTTTCAGTATGTTATTTAAATTCTCACATCCTTTAGAATATAGGCATGCCTCTTTAAGCATACAGTTAGGCCAGTGTCCGACTTGAGAGGTTAATTCCCTACCCATGGAAGAGTCTATTGTGCTGCACGGGCAGACTTGGAGAGAGGATGTCATGCCAAAAGGAACCGTTTGAATCGGGCTGTCCTCTGGAAGATGCAGGAAATCAGGAGGTCAATGAGGTTCTTTGTTGTGAAGTTGAAATCATGGAACAAATCAAATGATAAACATCAGAGCTGGATACAGATCAGAAGGAAAGTTGAAGCAAAAATGCCATCGCTGGCAAAAGGAGGAGGGAAGGGCTAGGGACTCACAAGTGGGAGTCAGAGCTCAGTGTCAGAGGGAGGTGGGTTGTGTTGTTCACAACATGTCAGAGGATCCTCTTCCCTTGAAATAGCTGCCAAGATTTCCAGGGTCATGCCCCTACTAAGCTGAGAACAGCCTGGACTAAGTTTGTAAAAAAAAAAATTTTTAATCCCAGTATCCATGAAGAGAAGGCCTTTTTGGGCCCTCTCACTTTATCTCTCCACCAATTTGCTCCCACTCACCCTTCACAGACTCTGCTTCTACTCACTCGTGATGTTTAGTATTTCAACTTGCACCTGGGAAAATTATCTGGGGAAAAATAGTTTCTTTGTGTGTATGTGTTTTCTTTTTTTTCTTTTTTCTTTTATATTTTATTGATTAAGCTATTACAGTTGTCCCATTACCCCCACTTTATTCCCCTCTGCCCCTCTTACCTCACCCCCAACATCCCCCCCTTTAGTTCTTGTCCATGGGTCACACACGTAAGTTCTTTGGCTTTGACATTTCCTATACTATTCTTAACCTCCCCCTGTCTGTTTTCTACCTACCGCTTATGCTACTTATTCTCTGTACCTTTTTCCCCTCTCTCCCCCTCCCACTTCCCTGTTGATAACCCTCCATATCTTATATAAATCCCTTTAACATTTCATATAATAAAGGCCAGGTGATGATGAACTCCTTGAACTTGACCTTATCTGGGAAGTACTTTATCTGCCCTTCCATTCTAAATGAAAGTTTTGCTGGATAGTGTAATCTTGGATATAGGTCCTTGCCTTTCATGACTTGGTATACTTCTTTCCAGACCCTTCTTGCCTGAAAGGTCTCTTTTGAAAACTCAGCTGACAGTCTTATGGGAATTCCTTTGTAGGTGATTGTCTCCTTTTCTCTTGCTTCTGCTAAGATTCTCTCCTTATTTTTTATCTTAGGTAATATAATTATGATGTGACTTGGTGTGTTCCTCTTTGGGTCCAACTTCTTTGGGACTCTCTGAGCTTCCTGGACTTCCTGGAAGTCTATCTCCTTTGCCAGACTGGGGAAGTTCTCCTTCATTATTTGTTCAAATAAGTTTTCAATCCCTTGGTCTTCCTCCTCTCCTTCTGGCACCCCTATAATTCGGATGTCGGAATGTTTAGAAATGTCCCAGAGGTTCCTAAGCCTCTCCTAATTTTTTTGAATTCTTGTTTCTTCATTCTTTTCTGGTTGACTGTTTTATTCTTCCTTGTGGTCCACACCATTGATTTGAGTCCCAGTTTCCTTCCCATCACTATCAGTTCCCTACACATTTCCCCTCATTTCATTTAGTGTATCCTTCATTTTTTCATCTAATTTGTGTCCAAATTGAACCAATTCTGTGAGCAACCTGATTACCAGTGTTTTGAATTGTGCATCTGATAGGTTGGCTAGTCTTTGTTACTTAGTTGCATTTTTTCTGAAGTTTTGATTTGCTCTTTCATTTGGGTCTTTTTTTTTTTTTTTCATTCCACACGTCTGTTACTTTAAGGAGCAGAGCCTTAGGTGTTCACCAGGGCAGGGTAACCCACGCTGTTGTGTTGTGATGTTGTCTGTGGGGAGGGGGTCTGAGAGGGCACAATGTCATTTGCTCTGCTCACCACCCACAAGCAAATTGGGCCTCTCCCGTGCCGATTCCCACACAGGTGGGCCATTCCAGGACTCTGTGGGTCTCTGTGATTTGAGGTTTTATTTCCCCTTGCTGGGCCCCTGGGCTGCACGGTCTGCTCTGATCCTCAACTTTTTCTCCCAGTTTATCTGTGCAGGAATGCAGGACCGTCTACTCCACTGGCCTTTGTCCCACTTGGTCCGGGTCCACCAGCCGTGGTCCCCCCGGCCCATTTCAGTGTTGTGCATGTGGTTTCACAAACCACTGTCTGGCTCCACCCCACTTATGGGTCTGGATGGATGTGTCTTTAACTCTTAGGTTGCTGGACTTCCATAAAGTTCAATTTTCTGTCACTTTTGGTTGTTTTTTTGTTTTTAAATTGTTGTTTTCCATCTTTTGGTTGTGCGAGGAGGCACAGTATGTCTACCTACGCCTCCATCTTCGTGTGTATGTGTTTTCATGTAGAATCAAAGACCCAAGTGACCAAAGAGTGGGCCTGGAGCCCAGGCCACTAGCAAGTGAAGTATTCCACATAGATGGGGAAAAAAATCACGATTCCCCAGTGCTGGAAGGGTTAAGACTCTTGGAGATGCTGAAATGGGATGAATGCATTTTGCTCGTGGGAAGAACATAAATTGGGGGTTAGCACAGGGGTTCGAGTATTACAGGTTAAATTGTGTCAAAAAAACATGTTGAAGACCTAACACCTCCTCACATCTATAAATGTGACCTTATTCAGAAATAGGGATTTTGTAGATGAATCACATTAAGAAGAGTTCATACTAGATTAGAATAGGCCCTAATCCAAAAAATAATGTTCTTATGAGGGAAATTTGAACACAGAAACAGACACACACACACAAGAATGACATTTGATGATGGAAGCAGAGATTGGAGTCGTGCATCTACAAATCGCCAAGCAAACAAATGCCAAGGATTGTCAGCAACACCAGAAGCTAGGAAGAGGCAAAGAATGATCTTCCCCCAGAGCCTTCAGAGAGTGTGGCCAAGACAATATTTTAGTTCTTGCTTCCAGAACTGTTGTTCTAAGCTACCTGCTTTGTCTTCATTTGTTATAGCAGCCCTAGGAAACTAACACACCCAAGTCTATGTTATGCCTCATTCCTTCTGTTGAAAGTGCTTTGGCAAAGAATGTACCTCAAGAGAGACCAAAGATTATTTCATTTAACTGGGTTACAAGGTCAATGTTGAGGTACCTGCTCTGTTTGAAGCTGATTGCCCTTCAGTAGACAAGGCAGATATTAAGATGGCAGAACCAGGTGAGTTTTAGGGATCCTATGTGACAGCTGTATAGTAAAAAATAGAACAATGACCAGCCTGATCCTTGGAATAACTTGGGACTAAAAACGTACCCCTGAGGTTGTTGCAGTTATTGTAAGAGAGAGATCCCAAAAAAGAAAAAAAAATAGTCTTGCAACAGGTGGTAGAGGGGCTCAGTATTATCTAGTTTGAATATGAAAAATAACATAATTTTATTTGATATCCCAGGTAGTAATGCAGGATGTTTTGGTTGAAATAACACATTCCTTCCTACCTTACAAGCTGTTCACCTGGGTCTTAAGGAATCCAACCCAGGGACAAGAGGGAAGTATATTCTTTACTTTTCTTTAGGATCAAAAAGAAAAAGAACAAAAATCCTATATAAACATGATATTGCAACTTAGGCTAACTAATAATTCACCTTTTAACCATTTAATTTTTAGAAGTACATAATTTAATTTGCAATACACTCAAATAATCCAGATGAGCTGTCTCAAAACCATTGTAGTTCTCTGGTAACCACAGCCTGGATCTAGATGCCTGCACTGTTATTTCCCACTCAAGCTCTGAGCCACTGGAATGCAGGCCCCTGGTATATTAGGAGGCCCTCCAAATGAGTGACAGGGTCTGGAAATATTCCTGGGGATCAAACAGAAATGTTATTGCATGAGCAACAAGCTGGAGCTCCCTATCTACCCAAGTTCATACTCAGAACCAGTCTCAATGGTCCATCTGCCAAGATCCTTGATTTTCTGTGACTATCTAGTCTCTGCAGGGTTAGAGACCAGCTCTGAGGGTTCAGCAAGCTAGCTTGGGCTCAAGTGAGGCTTTAGGTCCTTCTTCTTTTTGCTCATCTCAACAAGAGCTCTTCTCACAGTTCCTGGTATCAGCTTCTACCATCCTTCCTTCACAAAAACCCAGCAGGCACCAGCTGACCCTACGAAGAACTCTTTCCAGAAGGACAGCTGTGTAACACTTATCTCCTAGGATCATGACAGCAGGGCAGGAATTCCAGGTTCCCACGTACCCAATGACTTGGTCTCCCGGTTCCTTCCAAAGAAGCAAGAAGGAAGCAAACAGCTTTGTTATCTTAGTTAGATTTCCCCATCCTGCCCCAGCCCACAACCTGCTCCCCTAGAGAACGGCTCATAATGCAGCACAGCCTTGGCCCCATTATTAGAATAAATAGCAGGAATTTGTTTTATATATGGAAGTTGTTGTTTAAATCAAGCTCTGTATGTTCAAGTTATTTTATTACTGCTGATATTTCTTTATTGTTTTAGGAATTGTAGAGAGAAAATTATGCATAATTAAGCATGTGAATCCACCAATAAGGTAATGTACCACTAAATAATTAACAATTTCTTCTATTTAATGTGCTGAGACATCACTTCCCACTCCCAAAAAATAGACCAACAAAGTTTTGGCCTGTGAATGTACCATTCAGGCTACAGTGATGATGAGAAAGGATTGTTTTCACCTGGTTTATTGTCATCAGCAAATTATCAGGACATGTGTGAGCTTTCCGTGTTATATTCGTATTTACCTTTGTGATGTTACATCAACTCTCTCCGCAGAAGTTTCCCAACTACAGGGAGGACCAAGGTAAAAAATAGATGCAAATCATTTGAGCCATTTGAAATCACCAAAAAGATCTCCAGGTATAAACCAGAAGAAAATTTCTACAAAAAAGTCTTAATTTTTGCTTAAACTTTTATGCTTAAACCTTATGGTTATGGTTAAACTTTAATGTATGATAAATATACTTTGCTTTGGTTCTAACCCACTGGCTACTTTATTTCCTTACTTTCCTTTTCCTGGCTCCAATACCTGGACACTAATTCAGTTATGAAATATTTTTGTTGTCAATGTGGTCAAATAAGATAATTTTTATTCTAAAAAATACACTTGGCTGTCATCATGATAGGACATATCAAAGCTGAACTTTATTGTTACAGAGAGATGGACTGTTTTTGGCAGAGTCACACCAGAAATTTTGGTTACACTAATCACTGTTTTTTGTACAACAAAATCAAAAGTGACATTTCTAAATCTCTGTCCAGTGAGCTTCTATTGAGACTGACAGAAACAATTAACTTGACCAAAAGTTATTGTCAAAATACTTCCTGGAAGCACAGTCCAGGACACAGGGAACCACCAGTTTTATAGAAGGGCCGTTTTCGGTCAAGAGAGAAGGTTAAAAAGTCATTCTTAGAAACTGAACCAGACACAGAACAAGATAAAAAAAAACATTGGTTTCCTGGAATTCATTCTAGAAAAGATCTTATTCTGATAGATATAGTAAAAGCATTGCTGATGAGAATGGTGTATCTTCTGAAATCTACGTTAAGACTCCCATCTGAAATACAGTGCATACAAGGAAAGCCAAACGTGGCCATCATTAGGCAGCATTAGGCTAGTAAAGCCTCTCTCTCTCTCTCTCTCTCTCTGTTTCTTTCTCTCTTTTTTTGTTGGAATGAAGGAAAGAACGGAATTGGCTTTTAGGGAAAAAAAAAAAAAAAGAAAACCTAGAAAGTATTTACTTAGCATTGTTCCAGAGAGATTCGGAATCATTAAGCACCAGTATTGTGGTCACTAGTACACAAAGTCTAAGTTGTTTTACTCTCTTCACTTGTCACATAAGAATTTCCTTTAGGGAGAAAATAGTGCTCAAAAATCTACTTTATGTTCCCTTAAGATGAGAAGTTAGCAGAGGGTGTAAATATCAGCAAATGACCTTATAACTGATGTGGGAGAGAATTATTTTGCCTGAAAAAGGAGTGATTTGTGAAGCTCGTACCCTCATCCCAAATAAAGAGGAAAGAGGAGGGTGGAGGAAGAGAGAAATAATGAATTCTCCAGAAATGAGATGAGTATCCATTATGCTTTTTGTTTTCCCCAAAGCTATTATGCGAACTTCTCCTCTCAGTTATTTCCAAAAATCACCAGTAAAGTCTACCAAGGTTATGATCGCTTTGCTTGAGAGTGTTTGTGTGGGTAAGTGTCTGTTAAACTTGACCATCATGATAAAATAAAAAAGGAAAGAGAAGGAAGGGAAAAGGAAGGAAAGGAGGAAGGGAGGAAAAGGATTCCATTAAAAACAGAGAAAGGAGTTCATAGAAATCTTGGCAAGTGACTTCCATAGGCTGAGATTGGGAGAGGGTGCAGGACCAACAGTATTTAAATCTAAACATACAGCTGACACCTTAGTTGGCACTAGTAAGAGATGCTCTTTGTGAGGCTGAGGTACTTTCCAAAACTCACCTAGAGTCTCATTACTATTTTTCACCCTAATGCTGATAGACCCTGCCTTGTGTCCCTGACTTTATGTTTGACAGTTGGCCCAGACATCAGGAAGAATAATAACTTTGTTTTTTCACACAGCAGGAATTAGAGTCAAATGTTAGGGCTTGGCTGAGATATGCCCGGTGCTCTCCTCCAGTGAGGATGACGATGATAACAATAACACATGGTTCAGTGCACAGCATTCCATCTGAAATTGCCCTGGCTATTCTGCCTCATGGTGCCACTCTTCTGTCCCTGGGGCCACACCCTGAACTCAATGACATTTAGTCAGAGCCCTTATTTAATGTTGTGACAATACTGTAGTTTGGGGTGAAGAACACTACAGTCTAACGTTTTCTCCAAGGGAGAGGTCCTTCTGAAACTGCAATGGTTCAGCCACCAGATTGAGACTCCTGGAAATGCCCCCAGCTTAACCCATACCCAGACAGCCACTTCTCCTGGGACCCTGTGTCTTAGGTCACCCAGCCTTAGCAGCCTCGGATGTTTATCCCAGCCCAATGCCTCTTGTCCTTGGGCCGAGTACTCCAGAATCAACTAACCAATGGTGAAACTGGACCAATGGTGAATTCACCAGAAGACTAACACCCCATAAGTCCACCTGAAACAAACTTACAATGTTTCCTAGTCACGGGAAGTACAACGGGAACACTGTGGCCTCCACAACTGTGCATGGAACCATGGACACTTCGGATAATGTCACTTAAGAGGCTATTTAACACTAAGACTCGAGGTTCCATTGCAGTTGTGCTCGGCTCTCAACAGTCATCTTAACAGCAAATTGAGTGTAATGATTAAGCCTTATCTTGAGGCTCAGAATAGCTGCACCAGGGAGCAGAATGAGTCAGTCCCGCCAACACATTCTCACCTTATCTTGCCACATGGCTGTACCCACCAGCTGCTGGCATTGAGATCCCTCCATAATTCTCCTCAGCAATTTCAGCTGGATTTTGATTTTTGGAAGCACAGTGGGCATTTGATGTGCTTCATGCATACATTTGGCCCCACTTCCTCCTTTCAAAGTGATTCTCCCTGGATCTCCTTTAAATAGAGCTTTGAAGTTTTCTTCCTTCTTAGTAGGTCCATTTTATTGGCTCTTTACCTAAAGAGTTATCTCCAGCAGTCTGACTGATATCGGGGATGCTCTTAACATTATGTTAGTTCATTTACTAGCCAGGTCTCAAAAGTCAACTTTTCAACTTCACTAAAAAGGAGTAAAGGTTTTCTCCAAATGGCAGGGCATATCTTTAGTTGCCCTGTTCCTTTGAACCACTGCGGTTAGGAATGGAATCTCTGGATTCACAGCTGAGTACAAATGCCAGCACCGGCACTTACTAACTGTGCAGTCCTGGGCACCTGCCTTATCCTCTCTAAACTGCAGTTTCTATGTCTATCAAGTAAGACCACTGCCCACCTTTACATACAATGAGAAACTGTATATAAGGCACTTCGAATAGGCCCTAGTACATAAATGTTGAATAAGCCCTCAGAAAATATTAGCTATTACTATTTACTCAAATTGTTGTCATAAATTAAAAGTAAATAAATAGCTTTAAAAATTAAAAAAAATGCAAATTATTGCTTGGGGGCTGCAATAGAGGAAAGTGCTGTATATCTGAAGTATTTATATGCCTCCGTGGATTAGGGCTCTGTATAGCTTTAACAGGACTTTCAACTTTTCCCTAGATGATTAATAGTTTTGTCTCAGGACTGACAGAGTAATCTCTCTAAAACCTGGCACTAATCTGGTTACATTCTGCTCAAAAGATTTAAGTGGTCTTCATCGTCAAATAATTCAAACATACAGCCGTTGTCTTGACAGGCCCTACCCTGCTCAAGGATCTCGAAATGTTAACGGTAAGAATGGAGCAGAGGGCTTGGGTCCTAACTGGCACCGGTTCAGTCTTGCTTTGCCATCCTTTCCTTGAATATTGTTGCCCAGATCAGCTACCGCTCCCTCTACACTTCCATGGGTAACCATGTCTCGGTGTCTCCTGAACACAGCCAAGTTCCCATCTGCCTCTATTTCTCATCCTGTCTGCCAAGCCTATTTTTCCCTCCAGATCCAGCTCAAATGTTAACTCATCTGTAGCTCGTTGCCTATATTCCATTTGAGGAAGCATTTTGGTTTTTCTAAACATGTTTACACTTGTGTTTTCATTATACTCTTTGGGAATTCTCCAAAATTTTTTACCACTTGGGAAAACCTACAGAATTCCAGTTTTGCCAGAGGCCTTGTTGCCTGGGAAATGACCAATTAGCAACCCAACACCCCACCAAGCTAAAGGCTTGACCATGTGAAAGAAAGAGCTTGGGCTTTGAAGTGCAGCAGACCTGGGTTCAAATCTCATCTCTGACATTTAGCGATCACTTGGCCATGGACAATTGCTTAACCTCTCTGACAACTGGTTTCCTCTAATAGAACTAGAAATGCCCACTTTTGAGGTTTTGTTCTGCAGATTCAAGATAATATATAAACATTCCAGTGCCCAGCAAAAAAGTATATGCTAAGTAAGCTGCATGTGTAATTATCATTTAGTCTACTGGAAAAGCTATGGACTCTAGTGGGTCAATTATTCAAGCCTGGTTTGCATCAGAGCCGAGTAAAACTTCATGAGGTTTTCTAGGATTTAGGTGTGATGTCTCAGCGCAAGATTCAGTTCAGCTACGGCTGAGTAGAAATCCAACTGGTTATCTTGCGGGGAGAGGCTCAGTCAGATCATCCCTGAAAAGTATGGATCATTTTCATAAACAGAAACACGAGGCCCCGGCATCCATATATGTTTGTCCAGCATCGCAAACCTCATGAATGAGAAAACTTAGTCTTGAAACCAGATTTTCTGACTCCAAAATCAGCATTCCCCACATGAAATCCATGAAAGGGCCTGGTGAGCCACTAGCATAACTCAAAAAGCATTAATTCTATTTCCCTTTATTTTTCTTTTCATCTATTCCTAGTTAAGCCTCTATCATTACAATTACTCCAAACTTGCTTCAGTTGGAAAGCTGTTTTTGTTTTTGAGCAGGAAGTTAAAAGGGGTCTAAAACAGTGGCAATAAAATCCTTTTTCCCATGGTGAAGTTGTATAATGTTTATGCAATGGAATCAATTTGGCTAAAGAAGTCAGACTAGTGGAAAACCTCTTCGGAGTGGGTAAGAAACAGAAATCTCTTTTCTTAGTGCAGATAAAATTGACATATAGGTAGGTGAAAGCTGCATCTAAAAGACATCAAAACCTTTTTCATTTGGCATCTGGACGCTTTGGACATCATGTAATGTCCAAGTAAATTTCTTAGAAAATCAGAGTAGAGAAATAAAGAACAAAATTCCGATTTTCTAGGCCTCTCTTTAATCATGACTTTATTCATTTGGCAGTAATGCTTCCATATTCCCCATTGTTTCTAATTGCATCTAATTTTTTTCTCAAGAATCACAGTTGTTTTTGGAAATGTTTACTTCTTTAAAGTAAATGAATTACTTCACCAGCTATTGACTGACAAATTAAATTAATTCCTTTTTTGAGACAAAGTAAGGAATTTTAGATTAAAATTTCTCATTGATGAACATCCTAAGATGCTATTTACCCTATGCTTGTAAAACAAAAAATAACATAAATAGATATTAGATAATTAGTGTTTGTGAATTTTTGATTAATCATCATTTTGAGTAGGCACGTTCAGACATATATTTAAAAGCTTTAGGCAGGTGAAACCTAATGTATTGTTTCTTGGAAACAAAGGAAATACTCTTCTTTAATATTTTTCAGGTCAAGATTAGAAGAATCTAAAGAAATATAATCTTTACACTGGATGAAGAGAGGCTTCAGCTCTTCCTCACTTGGAAAAAAAATATTCTTTTACTTTCTCTTCAAAATTTACATCAAAGAAAAGCAGGCATGGTTTTCTTACTGTAGGCATGGTTGGATTAATCCCTAGGTTTACAAAGATTTAAAAAAAAGCTAATTAGGTCAAAGTTTTGTACATAGATATAATGTCTTCAGTATAAGACAGCCAGTCAACAAAAGCCCTCCATTGACTGCAGGGAAGAAAGCCTGTAGCAGACACTTTGTTGCCCATTAAATTTCCAATTCCTTTATCCCTTACCATCAGAACTCCAATTGTTGCAGTGATAGCAAGTGTTTCCTGATTTAAAAGAAATTCCCAGCCTCCCTTGCAGGCCAGTGACATCCTTCTGACTAATGAAATACAAGTGGGAGTCATTATGTGTGACTTGTCTGAAAGCACTTTGAAAGCGTGTTGACAAACATCTTTGGCTCTTTGCCCTCTTCATTCTTCCTGCGTGGAGCACTGATATGATGGCAGAGGTGGGGCAGCCATTGTTTTGCAGCACTGAGGGGATGTGCTTGAAGAATCTAATCACAGGCTGAGTGGAAAGGAAAAGAGAATCTATTGACATCACGGCACCACTTTAACTGTCCTGAATTTTCTACTCCATGAATGCCTTCTTCTAGGAGACAAATAAAAAAAAAAAATAATTTAAAGAGTTTTAGTTGTATAACTCACAATAAATTGAGTTCTCTGTTATATACATAGAACTTATTTTTTTTCCCTGAACAGTGGGCTTATTTATCTTTTGAGGAAGTAAACTGAAAATTAACATTGCTTCTTTCTTGTGGAATCATTTTGTTGAAGGACAGACATTTTAATTTATGAGCAACAAAAACATTCCTGCATTGATCATGCTCACCTTGGAAATGTCCACAACCTAAGTTATAAGAACATTTCCCTTATGTCGGATCCAGCAACATAACTGACTACGTCATCAAGAAAGATAAGACATGTTTCATGCGGACCCAAAGCGCTCTCACTTAACTATCTGTACTATTACTACTATTACCACGATCAATGTTAACAGTGCAGAGAAATGCTGTAATACATTAAATGGTAAGGGTGAAAGTTCTCATTTCAGACATGAATGAAAAATGCAGCTTTTCCCAACTTATCTTAGTAATTATAAAACTTTTTTATAAAGCCATTTTTAAATTCAGATACAATTTATATGTAATAAATTGTGCAAGTCAGATTTTCAACTCAACAACTTTTGTCAGTTTTATTCACTTATTTATTGTCAGTATTTTTAATTTTGGCAGCACTGGCATTACCTCATTATTGTTGGGAATTACCTAATAACTAACGATGATGAAAATCTTTTCTTTTTCTTTTTTTTTAGATTTTATTTATTTATTATTAGAGAGAGGGGAAGGGAGGGAGACAGAGAGGGAGAAACAGCAATGTATGGTTGCTCCTCACATGGCCCTCACTGGGGACCTGGCCTGCAACCCAGGCATGTGCCCTGGCTGGGAATCGAACCAGCGACCCTTTGGTTCCCAGCCCGCGCTCAATCCACTGAGCTACTCCAGCCAGGGCCAAAATCTTTTCATTTTTTTATCTTTGGATTTGAAATTTTTATAAATCTTTCAACCCTTATTTTTCTCAAGTGGGTTATTTGTCTTATTTCCTCTAATTTTTGTTCTTATTTTTTTTCTAAGTGCTATTTTAGCTATTTCCCACTAGTTTCAACATGCAGCATTTTTTATTAGAGTTCAATTTTGTTATTCCTTATTTTTCTTATGATTTCTTTTTTGAACTATGAATTATTTAAACGCCTGGGTTTTAGATTTCCTGACATATGCAGTTGTATATAAAATAAATTAACAGTTTTCTGAATGAATTATATTGTGATCAGAACATTTTGTCCAAATTAGATGAATTCTTTGAAATGTACTGACAATTGCTGTATTTCTAAATATGTGGTTAATATTCTCCCCAAATTATACCTTTCAGAAATACCGAACTACTTGCTCTCCCCTTCAAGTGCCAAGCTCTCCCCTCTGGAATTTGCATTGCTTTGCCTGGGTTCGCTCTTCTCTTGCTTTTCTCCTGACCAGCTTTCCTGCGTGCCTCTAGCTGAGGTGAACACTCATTCTGTGTTTCTGTATCATTCGGACCTACCTTTTTTATAACATCCATCCTCTACCTCAACCTTTCTTCCGATGCTCCCTGCGCCTTGCCTCAGGACCACCGGAGGTGTTTCTGAAAGCACAGGTTTCTGGTTTTACCCCAGGGTGATGACTTGTAACCTGGGCATAGAGTCCAAGAATCCTCCGTGTTGCCAAGTACCCCAGGTAATTTCTATGGACGTTAAATGGATGAGTCACTGAAGTATATAGTAGTCACATGCTTATTTGTCTATCTCCAATGGGGTTTACTTATCTAAGACTATGTCCCCCAAAGCTAACACGCACACTCATTATATTGATAAATAAAAGAAATAATAAATGTGGAATCAATTTAAGTAATGAACCAGGCTGTTGCCCGTGTGGTATGACCTAAGGGAAGGCTACTTGCTCAGCCTGCGTTGAAGTCGGGATAATTCTATCACCTGTCAGTGTTGTGAGCAAGATAGTGGCACTTCTGTCAGGTTTAAGTGGCCACACAAACTTAAATTAATTTGTTCATAATTTCACAGAGCCTCAGAATTAGAAAAGGCCACGTAGTATAAACAAGTCAATCTCTACCATTATATAGATGCGTACTCTGAGAATAAAAGGTACAACTGCTTTCTTGGGATGGTTAGCAGGAAGATGGCAGAATTGGGGCCAGATTCTTCACAATTTACTCATGAACAATAGAGAGGAATAATAATTTTTAAAAAACCACACACTTGGAAAGAAAGGGAAACTCAAGTAAGGAAACACCAAGATAAAGTTTACCTGATTTTTATTTGTTGTGATGCTACATAGACCAACCTGTGAAATTCATATGAGAGTTATTAAAAGAAAAAAGTCAAATTGCAGATAATTCACTAAGTATAAACATTAATACATCAAATTAAAAAATTAAATCTAAGCCAGAAGGTTTTTGTGACATTTACCTCCACGTCTAAGCAAAAAACAAACAAACAAACAAAACCCAAAAACAAAAAAACTCATAAATGTTGCCATGTGCATTGGGACAATAAATTAATACCTAAAAGAAGAGAATGTTGTTAAATACGACTTATCTCTTCAGTTCAGATTAATTGAATTTTCAGGCAGGCCTGAATCTATTTTACATGGCTCCAGCTAAATGAGTATACTGATTCAGTGAGGAGATTTTACCTTGTTAGGTATTTTTAATGTTTTAACTAATCTAATTGCAATTTCTCTTTCCTCTAAAATGCTCCACCAGATGGCAGTAAATGCACCACATATTCTTTTAAAAATGGAAAGCAACCTGCTGAATTAACCAAATTTATCTCCAAGTTTTTTTCAAGAGTTAAATTTTCATTGGTGGGAGAAAAATTACAGAAAAAAAGTAGGTTGAACATTTTGTATGTCAAACTAAAGATATAGTCACAGACCAATGATAAAGAAAAAAAATTAAAAAGAAGAACCAAAATAGAAAATACAAAATAGAAAACACTGACCTTTGTAAAAAAAAAAATCTATAAACTAAGTCAATAAGAGTGAAAAGGCCAGATCGGCCAGATTTTGAATACATTTCAGTCAAGTTTGGCCTTTTTGTACTTGGTAACTTATGGTATCTTTGAATTAATTTCATTTGTGAATATTTTTGCTTCTTCATACTCCAACCAAAACATTTCAAAGAGAGCAGAAGTCACTGAGTCCCACAAAAATCAATGCAAGTAACATATACCTTCAATCTCTTTAAAATGACTGAATCCCACCAACAGAATTGCACTTCACTTCTACCCAGGATTACAGAGAAGAGCTTTCTTTGAGCTAAAGAAAACTCTACCCACTGATGCAGAAAGGTCTGTATCTGCTCTGGTGAAAAGAAATTCTTCCAGCCTCAGGCTTCCCACTGTAAGAGACTTTTCTCCCAGCTGATGTTTCCAGAAATGGGGTTTACTGCTTGGGAGCTGGTGAGCGCCTAGCCATTCGCACCATGGAAATAACCGAGTCAGCAGTGATTTCAGCAGAGTCCTCGAACTCTAGTCAGCAGGGGCTCTTCAGGTGAGATCTTTGAAACACACTCATGAATAGAGGTTTTAGCTTCTGTTAAGTGACACATCCCATAATGCACAGTTTTTCAAATCGTATTGAACCTGTACCTTTGCTGGAGTCAAAGCCTGACTTCTTAAAAAAAAAAAAAAAGACGAAGAAGAAGAAGAAAAGAAAAGAAACAAAGCCTTGAGCTAACTGTCTGGAACATTTGGCTGTTTCCTGTTCTGAGCTGCAGGTGTTGCCCTTTGTTGGAGGGAGGAGATACCTGGCTTGCAGGAGACCCATCTTTGAACAAAAATCATGTTGAAGTTATGTTAAACAATTTACTCTCTTCATCTATATTTCATTAATTTTAACATATTAAAAAAATAATAATCACAATACGTAGTTCCCAAGTATTGTGTAAGAACTTAGTCTAAGCCACGAAACAAATTAAATGCCTTTTTTTTTCACTTTCGTCCTCTTAAAAACACTATGAGGAAGGTTTTGCTGGGTAGATGAGGAAGTTAACATTCAGTAAAGTTAAAAAGTTTACCCAAAGCCACATTGTAGGTAACGGGCAACGTGGGACTTGTCTTAGGATAAGCCGCAGCTCCCAGCCCTGCTCCACTGCTCACTGCATATTTTAAGACAGATCAGATGACCTGGTGGGGGTCTTGTAGACCTGATGTTGGTGACAGAACGGCTAAAATAGAGACACCCAGACACATGCGACATATGTAGACTCCTGGTGTCCATACTGGAGATTCTGATTCTGAGACAGGGCCCAGGTAGCTAATTTCATAGACTATCTCTCTTGGTGACTAATGTAAAGGAACTTTTGATAACAACTGTTGTAGTTAATGAATATGAATTCATATTTTCCATAATGTGTTGGTGTACAAAAAATCTGTCTCCTTTGAACCTGAGGTTATTTCAATCATTTGAGAAATTATTAAGGACCCCTAAGGCCATAGAAGCTGGCCATCCAAAATGAGGCTGAGCAAATAGACCTAAGCTGCTCGTGAAAGGAAAGGATTTCAAGTTGAAAGATGTTTCCGAAACACTGTTTTATACCCACCTCTGAAGAATGGCAGTCTAGCACACTGTATTAAAGACTGACAAATCCTGCAAAGAAGGAAGCTGCTTAATTTTAGTTATTCCAAGTTTTCCCCTGCATAGTGTGCCACTAACTTCTTTTGTCTCATAGAACCAATCAGTTTCACAACAGTGCTTCTTCAAAGTTCAAGTACAAATATTCAGGGAATTGTATGTAGTATCAACTACAGTCATGACATTCTGGCTTTCAGGTGTGTAAATGCTTTGCTTCCCAGAACCTTTCTTCTACTAGGCTTGTACCTTTCTTCCCTGGCCCAGCTTCCTGAGGTCCCAGTGACCAACCAGGTCTGCCAAAACGTGCCACATTCTTGCCTTCCACTTTTCCCTCAACTCACTGTAACCTGGTTTGGAAACCTCCAAGAAGTGTAAACTTTCTCAGCTAGCATTTCTGAATAGCTGGTCCCAATACTGGAAAAATCTAAATGGAGACAATAATAGGCCAAGAGCTGATTCCACCCTTTCTATTGCCTTCAAATATTTAAGGAGCAATTCTGTCTTAAAATATTTAAAAAACACACCTGTGAAAAAGGAAGATTCATGTTCTTCTCTTGTAGGGGCCATAATTAGCACACTTGTGAAAGGACTCTGCACTATCCAACACTGCAGTCACTCATTCCTTAACACACTCAAGTGGTAGCTGGATGGCCATGCTTCAAAGTTGTCTTTAAAAGGATTCTTACCCTGGCTCATGTGGCTCAATGCATTGAGTGCTGGCCTTTGAACCAAAGGGTCACTGGTTCTATTCCCAGTTAGGGTGCACGCCTAGGTTGCGGGCCAGGTCTAGGGGGAGTGTGAGAGGCAACCCCACATTGATCTTTCTCTCCCTCCCTTTCTCCCTTCCACCCCTTGTCTCTAAAAATAAATAAACAAAATTTTTTAAAAGATAAAATAAAAAGATTCTTGCAGAAGTTTGGGCTAGATAATCTAATTCTAGAAGTCTAGTCTTTTTAAAGAGATTGCACAGTTGCTGTGGGTGAGCTGATTAAATCATGTCTCCAGTGGCTTTGATGTAATTAGTGCATCCTAGCAAGTAACTGAAGGGATGGCAGAACCAGTGTGACTGCTAAAATATTCAGAACCAGAGTCAGTGAGGACCCCTGAGGATGGGCAGCTCCAAGCTCCACTTAAACATATGCCTTGGGCTAAAATGAGTTTGCTAATTTCAATAGTTTAGCCTTTTGACTAACTTATTGAAAGGCCTTTTGGAAGGCTCATATTGAAAAATGTAAAATACTGAAACTGTCTATTATAAAAACAAGTAAAATAAATTGCTTGTTAATAGAATATATGTAGTATATATGGGGGGGTGTGGCCTTGTTATTTTTCATCTTTTCTTTGTATGACAATGAAGATAGCTAATTTGCTACAAGAAATATATTTTCTTGAATAAAATTCAGACATATCTCCAATGTAAAAATGAAGATATCAGCTGTTGAGATTTTTCTTGCATATTATTTGCTAATGAATTAGTGTTTGATTCGATTTTTGCATCAGGCAGTTTGAAGGAGGATGAAAGTCACCCTCCTCTAATAAACCTAGGTGTGCTACTTTGTGCAAAAGCTGAAAATTTTATGGCTGATCTTAGTTTTGGCAAATCATCAAACAGCTCTCAGAAGGCTCTTTAGTAGAAGTTTGCAGTGGAAGAAATTGAAGAAGTTACATAAAAAATTAGTAGCAGAATGAGGAGAACACTTTTGGAATCCAGAGCCTCACTTCTGGGGAAAATCTGCCTCTCGAAGCCTTGAAAAGCTACATCTTGCCTTTGTTTAAATAAATAAATAAATAAATCTGGTGATGTGAGCAGTTAATTTTCAGTCTAGGAAATAGAAATAAGGCACCAAAATGTTACCACCAAAAGCAGAGTGATGAGGAGAAAGAAAATGAACAGTTAGAGCTTGAAGCTGTGACTCTGTGGAACGCCCTGAGTGTGCTGGGTAAGTGTCCCTGGAATGACTCCAGCAAGGACAGCTGATGAAGGGAAGTGAGTTCCTTGAGTACAGAGGTCGGTCTTACTCAAGTTTATGTCTTCATAACCTGGGAGAACAGTAAGCACTAGATAAATGCTTGTTGAATAAATAGATGAATAATTTACTAGACTTTAAAATAAATCTTAAATAAAGAAATACAATTTTGGACAAGATGATTAGCCAACTGCATAATTCAAGGGTTCGTTAATAGAGGAGAAACTGGAGGGAAGTATTTTAAAGCCTCAGTGAACATGTTTTCGAATGAAGAGATCTCGTAAGAAAGAATTTCCAAGGTATGGGAGGAGAGAGAAGATGGAAATTAATTTCTGTATTTTTTCAGACTATTTTAAAATTTAGTTCAATGTTGTCACTGCTTATCTCTTTCCTTTCCAATTAAAATAATTTTACAAGAACCCAGTTATCCTTTGAGGTACTACAAGTCTATAACTCTTATAACATTAATATTTGCTTAAATAAAATACATTTCTATTTTCATATTATGTTCAGAAAACTATAAATTTAAATTCTTTAATAAAGGAGTCTGTTTTTTAAAAATAACAATGCCTTTCAATTTAAAATGTCAGATAAAACAGATGTAAAGAAGTAATAAACTTAGAAAAGGCAGTTTATTAAAATTCAATAATGAAAGTTGGTATCATAGCTAGTTCATTTTTTCCTAAATGTCCATCCTGTGTAATCAGTTATGTTTACATATAGTACTGCATCTTATCTGTAGGTCATACTGATAACAAGTAAAATGGAGTCTTTCCATAGACTTCGATTACTTTTCCCTTTTGCCTTTCTCTAATACCAATGCCAGACTGAGCCAGACCGTTTTAGAAATCAGTTAAGGATAATTCAGAAATAAGAACCTTAGCTACTCCAGGGACTAAGGTTAGAGACATTTGGAATCAGGCAGTGTTAATTGTATTTAAATATCAATTTAGGAAGTACTTAACCTAATCTAACTGAAAATTTAATAAATCAAAAGCATTTAAAATATTCATCTATAAAACATGCTCCAGATGAGTAGTTTGCTTTTTGTTTGGAATGGCGCAGATATCTCGAGCTGACACCCAGCAGAGTTAGACATGGCCCAGTGAGCTGACCTGGAGCCTGATTCACTGTGTCTCAGACCGAAGAAGCTAAGAGCACCAACTCTCTCCTAACCCTATCCAAGATAACTTGCAGATATAGCCCCTCTTTATTTGTATTACAAAATGAGATTTTTTTTTCTTCAAACTCTATTTGTTTTGAACATACAGGGTCCAGAAGAAGTAAAGCCTGCTTAAGTGTGTTTGGTAAGGTAATAATATGGGTGCAATAATTGATAGTTTTAATTTGAACATTTCATCTAAAATGTCATATGGGCCCGGCTGGTGTAGCTCAGTGGATTGAGCGCGGGCTGGGAACCAGAAGGTCCCGGTTCGATTCCCAGTCGGCAGTCGGGGCACATGCCTGGGTTGCGGGCCAGGTCCCCAGTGAGGGCCATGTGAGAGGCAACCATGCATTGCTGTTTCTCTCCCTCTCTTTCTCCCTCCCTTCTCTCTCTAAAAATAAATAAATAAAATCTTTAAAAAAAATAAAATAAAATGTCATATGGTAGGCTTGAGTGGGATATTGCTATGTTACAGAATTACATGTTTATGATTTTGTAATAAAAAAGGGGCATTATTTGTGCTGGGCCCTGTATATATTTTTTCTTTTTCAGTACTTAACAATGTGCCAAGCACTGTGCTAAGTACGTTAAATCATTATTCACTGGCTCCTCCCCTTAGCACAGGTAATAGGCTATTATCCCTGTTTTACAGAAGAAATTGTGGCCTGATAAGACTGTTATTTGTCAATTAATTTGCCAACAGCTGTTTTCTGCCTAAAAGAAGTTTCTGGGCCTGGTTTGGACCTGGGGTTACAACAGGATGGTTTCAATTCTTACTATTAAATACGTCAACTGTTTAACCTCAATCTAGAAGCTTACTTGGCTCTCACTCTACTCTCCGCCCCGGCTTAGCAAGTCAAATGTAGGTATACTGTAAAAGCCAGGGTTCGGGATCTTGAGAATGAAGACCGGAAGTCCAATTCTGGGTGTCACAGGACATTTCCCACCAGGCGGGGAAGAAAAGAGATTCCAGTATTCCCTGAGATCTCACAGGACCACAAATGTGCCTGAGAGCCTCACAGAAGACAGAGGCTGAGGTTAGAGGAACAGATGCTCAATGCCAGCCCCTCTTGTTGGGTGGAGGTAGAGGCAGAATAGAAATGACGAGCATGTACAATTTCATTGTAATAGTTTGCTTATGTGGCAAAAATACATGAGGTTCTAGGTCATTCCTCTCTTCCAATTGTTAACATTGCATTGTTGCCCAATGCGCTTTCATGTGGAATTTAAGAAGACCATGTTATAATGGCAATGTGCGGGATGGGGTGGTGGCTGAGGCCAGGAGACATGGAGCTGAGACTAGGCCTGTGACTAATGAGCTGGGGGGACCTCCGACAGGACCCATAATGTCTACAGACATTTCTTTCCCATGAGTCTGTACACATTACATCATCTTAGGGCACTTCCCAGCTTTATGATTCCAGAACTCAATGGGTGCATTTTTTATTTAGGATTCTTTATCTCAGCTATGAGTTCATATACTCCATGCTCACATGCATTTATAACATTTCTATCTGCACCTGTCACTCTGTATTAGAAATGGTCACATGTACAGTACTCACTGACCCCTAGACCCATGCCAGTGTAAAATACCAAGTTCTCTCACTTATATATGTGGAAAGTTAGACCATACAGATGTATAAATTGGTAGTAGGCTAACAATGATTGACTTTTGAATATCAGTTGGCTTATAAACCATATCTGATAATTTCCCTTAATCCCATGGAATACATATTATTATCCCATTGCCTAAATGAAGGAACTGAGACTCAAAAAGAGTAAATAAACACACCACGATTATTCAATTAATAGATAACTACTGCATTAGTTGATCCCTATTCTGCTAACTCGACAAATTAATTTCCTCTCACCCTATCGTGTTATCTTTAGCAGCACAAACACATTGTACTTGTTAAAATGTGGATTGTGAGTGGGAGAGAAAAAGTCACGAAAGCTGTATTTGCAAGTTACATGAAACCAGAAATTTTGTCTGTGGCCAGCAGTGAGTGAAGGAAGGCAACAGACTTATGTTGGTTATCAAAAGGGTTTAAAAAAAAATACATTTTCTGAAACAACCTACAAGCACTATTGGGGAAACTTAATTCCAGCAGAGTCTAAATAATAGCCTTTTTTTTTTTTTTTCCTGCTAAGCTCCCTAGACAGGAGTGAAAACTAGAAGATCTAAAGCAGGTGATGTTGATGACTCATTTATTAGACACCCTTGGACTTTGTCACAATAGTGAGACCAAATGCAGAGAAAGCAGGGGCTCAGTGAAGAGTCAACTAGATGAGGCAGATGCTGACTGCTCACAACAGAAAAACAACTGAGCACAGGGAAGGGGCACCCTGGGAGGTAAGAAGTTCTAATGGCCACACCAAGCATCCTCCCTCCCATTGAAAACACAAACAAGCCCAGCAGACTGAACCCCGTTACTATAGTTTATTCACTTTCTCCTGTTAATGGCTGTAAAGGAAAGTACATTACCAATCAATCTTTCTTTAGAACATTTTTTAAGGTCTAAAAAGTTAAAAGAGAAAAAGAACCTCTGAAATCTCTTCTCTGATCACAGAGGGGGTTTTGATGTTGCCCTGGAATGTCTTGTAAAATAATCCCGAAGAGGACACCCAAAATGAAGGTGACTCGTTCACAGCAGACGTGTCTATTGGTATCAGCTCAGCACTACCATCCTCTTCTTTTCTTCAGTGTTGGAGACAGAATTGTGACCAAATGGTGTACTGTCCCCAACGAGAAGCAGAAACACAATGAACCAAAATAAAATGATGCGAGAGAAGCCCTTGAAGATCTTCATTTATACCATGTTGGTCCTATGAAAGAAAACGTTGCTTTAAAAGCGTTGCATCCAGCCTCTTACCCGGCAAGCTTGTGGAGGGAGATAATCACCTCCAGCTGACCTATAATTACCTAGTTTGAACTGAATCCACTCCAATTATGCACCGCCAAATGGATTTAACTGAAATTCAGATTTTCTAAAAATAAACAGCTAACGACCCGGAGCAAGAAACAGTCTCTAGATGACTCATCATAAAGACTAAACTTAGCTGGATTCCCATGTCTGCTTGCCAGAACAGTTGCTGCCTTATTTTCACGAATATGAAATTTCATCTTCCTCTAAAATGTTTGAAAATCAGCAATTCTGCTCAAAGCCTCATGTATCTGGGAGACTGGGAGATGGCTTTCTGGACAAAAACTGGCCCTCTAGCTAGCCCTAGGCCAGTGCCATGATTACAGCAAGCCGTGTAGAAGCAGATGTGGTCGCTCAGCCACAGGAGCGGAGAAGGAAAAACCCCATTGTACTAATGCACAAAATTCTATTAGCCATCAGCAGATGATAGCACTCACGCACTCACCACGGTGTTCAAAGACTCAAGCACACTGAGAGGGGAGGTCACGCTATTGAAACACAGCCCTTGCCCTGATGGAGCTCCTACGGTAATTAAAGGGACACAGGAGAGTGGAGGAAGTGTGCCTATGCAAAGGGAACAACGTGGAGTCTCTGCTCTACTAGTTAGTTACCTGCTGGATGAGTTAGGACAATCAGTAGACAGGGAATGATATTAGAATAATAATACTATTCCTAAAGGAGAGGCTCTTTTGCAAGAGAAAAGCACTATACACATACTGGTTTCCACTTGTTAAAAGAGTTGACAAGTGTTTACTGAGAGCTTGAAGTCTCATTAGTTTGAATTCCTTTTTACCTCCTTTCTACTCAGTTCCCACTGCTGGCTCTTCCTCAGCCCACGCAGAATAGAAGCATCTATCAGGGTGCTCGGCAGAATGTCGTTACTAAAATCACATTCCCCCGTGCTAGGTGATAGAAGCTTTATAGCAAGCAACATTTTAAAACACTGTCACTAACAGGAGTGTTCTTCAAAAACGTATACTGCTGTTCTTTTGTCACTGATCCCTCCTGTTAATTTCCAAAAGTAAGGGGAAGTGAACAGATTTGATGAACAAGTGCTTGCACTGGAGACAAGAGAGAAGCATCTCAAGTTTGGTACATTGCCATTCCGTTACTTAAACGCATTATCCCTACCTGCATCTCTGACCCAGATCGTTCTTTCCAAGGATGGAAAGCTGTCCTCCAAGAAAAACTTCAACTTTGTTGTTGAACCAAAGTTGAGATTAGCCAATCACACCCCTAATTGTCACAGCAATGAGCTGATATCTACAAAGCTGGGCATGGAGGGTGGAAAATATCTGATATTTAAGAGATAATGGGCTAGAATAATAGGAAGAACAAAGTGAATCTTTCCTGAGGTGTTTATAAACAGCCAGGAAAATTTGTACAGTATTATTTCATTGTCGATTTCCATATGTGAAGAGTGACATGTCATTTCTGATATTTATTGAAATAGGCTTTTATAAGGAAGGGGCTGCCTCCTATTTAGCTTAGGCTGCTGATGTCTAGAAGGTAAATTCTAAGTCAGGGACAATTCTCTTCTATTTTATACATTTTTAGGTCTGAGATCCTATACAATCAGGTTTTCACAGATTAACATTTTCAATCTGGTATTTTAAAGGTAGTGGTAACTTAATTTAGTGGGAAAACATAGAGCTGGAAAAATCAAATTTTGTTTTCAGCTCTGCCAATTATTCTGTGACTAACATTATTATTATTATTATTGAGCCAACAAATAAATCCACGGATGACTTTGGGTAAGACTTATGTTTCTTAGCCTCGGCTGCCACATCTAGGTGAAGGAGACAGTAATATTTATTCCTTTAAAAAAATAAACAAAAACCTTCTGGGCTGGTGTGAAGACAAATAGGACAATATTTGATAACATAATAAATAAATGTTTTAACAAGTTTTTCAATGTTTTTAGGATTGAAAAATTCGCTGCCTATCACAGGTAAAGGAAGCAACTTTGCCCACCCTAGGCTGATTCTAATCTGACATGCTTCTAAGGTAGTGGGGGGACGCAGGGGGAATGCTATTGAAAATACTAAACCTTTCTCTGAGAGCTCTGAATAATGAACCCAAGATGATATGACCTTTTAGCCTTTATAACAGCATGAGGAAAGGCCACTTTATAAGGCAGGGAAACACGGTGTCACAGTATGTGAGTAATGATAGAAGCCAAAGACGTTTTATTTTCAGTGGCACTCCCTGCATTAGCAAAGGCATCCACATATTGCTCTAATAGAGTAAGTGAATTATTCCCCCAAACAGAGCTTCACACCGACATTCCAGGAGTCTACAAAATGCTCATGGCAAAAGAATAAGTAAGAAAGATTCACCGTCAGGTGTGCTATGTCAACGGAATACACTGCGGGACTTACTCTCTCCATATTGCCTTGACAATAACCAGGATACGGAGCTGTGTGCCAGGACTCTGAGCTCCCATGTTCCCTGTTCCACTTGAAAACATCCAGCAAGCACATTGCTGGGACTTACCGGGTGTTCAATTAAACCTCATTGATACCGAATCTCATGTTTTATACCTCCCTCACTAACACTCTTCTTACGTTGAATGTCCATTCCAAAGATCAAACTCCATTGTTTATATGAAGAAATGTTTACATGTTGGCAGTCTTCTGAGAGTTTAATATGTACAGTGGACATGATATTGGTAGACTTGAACACAGACATTGCGTTCTGGAGAGGAAAGCTGCAAACTGGATCGCTCGCTCACTCCTCTGCTTCAGCCTCACACCAGAGATCTCCTGGGGATCTTAAAGCATGGCCAGGAAACAGTGCGGCCGCCATCCTCTCTCAGAGCCCAGAGATCATAGTCCCTGACCATCTATAACCTACCCACCATTCTTTTAACTTAGTTTCTGTAAATTATGGACAAGCAGCCTGTTTGCTAAGGGATTCTAAGAGCTAACCTCAAAGGAAGAGGACTCCAGGCTTCACGCATTTCTGCTCCAGGAGATTTGACTGAAAACCAGACCACTGACTGGGTTTAAAAGAGTTAGACTGTGCTGACTCCCACATAGCACCCAGCACCCTCAAACAAGAACCCACAACCCCCTCCGGTGTCCTTTCTTCTGCCTTCCTCTTCCTGCTTACAAAAACCTCTGCCTGCACTGAGATGTTAAAATGGTCTTTGTGAAGAGAGTTCCCCATCTCGAGGGCTCTTGAGTAAATCGAATTTTCCTTTCATCAGCTCCTGTCTGTTGATTCATTATTGGCTTTCTACCGGCAGGCAGCTGAACCTGGGTTTGGTATCACGCGCAGGGCTCCGTGGTGACTGGTGACCTGCTGTGATGACGGATCCTAGCAAAGGAGACCAAGTGCTACTGGGCAACATGGGAAGGTTCAATTTTGCATTGAACGGCCCCTTCCCAACAGCTACCCAGGTCGTTCATTTAGTTTAAAACATTGGGTTTTAAAAGTATATACTTTGGCTTTATTTTTAGGTGTTTGTTCTTTTGTTTAGCTGCATTTTAATTAGGTGCCTTCTCTTATATTGATGATCAATGAAATGTTCATGCCGATTTATACCACTGTCTTTTTTTATTGTCATAGTAGGATTTTATGATTTTTAGTTTTGAGACAGTAATATGAATCAAAAGTAAATCTTGAAAATTCCATTATAACATCAAGTTCTTGATCTTGATGTAAACAGAGGTGACTGAATCCCCCAAATCCATCAAGACATGACACATTTTGTAGGATAGAGAATGAAGGAATTACTTAAAACTCTTGATAAAGCCCCCAAATGCCACCGCACCGCAGTCAGGGTGCATTTGCAATGCACCACTGGCTGAGCTGACATTAGATGACCTTTTTGAACTGGCCATCTACAGCCCATAACCACTTCTCCAGGGTGCAAATGCAGATTCACAAAATCCTCTCGGAAAACAAGAAACAAGACTCAGCACCGGTTCTCAGTGTATGTTAGCCCACACAGGCAATGACACAAGTCGGCAGTTCAAGTGGTGGCTTCCTGTGGTCCTGGGTGAGTAGTGACGCTGAACTTGTAATTCTCCTGAACCTGCAGTTTGGGAGGGCAATTTTGAACACACCACCCTCAGTGTTTGGCAGTTGAGGAAGTGGGGTCTCGCTGACAAACTCATTAAAAAGAAGTGTTAACCCCTGGTGTATTAACATGATGTACTTTGATCCTGTGTTTGCAATTTAGACTTTGGCAGACTTTCAAAAAAGACTGCAGAAGAGCCCTTCCGGAAGAGACACGAGAAGGGAGATCTGTGGCTTCAGATACTTCCCAGTTTTAACCTGGAGATCCTGACCAGCTCTCCCGATTTCACTTCCCCTTTTATCTTCCATTTTTCCTTCTTATCTTTCTGATCTTCTCCTTTAATATCTGCTCTTCTGTCCTTTTCTCCCTTTTGACTTAGATGTTTGCTCCACACCTACCATGTTCCTGGCATTGTAAAAGAGCCTGAGGCATAGGAAGGGACAAAAAGGCAGACCCCTGCCCTCCAGGAGATGCGGTCCAGGGTAAATGCTAGCTCCTTCCGTAGTCATAAAACCCTGGGAGGTAAGTAGCATTTTGTCTTTCACAAACGATGAAGCTGTAAGTCAGAAAGTTAGGGGATGTGCCCAAAATGACAGCAAAGTGGGGGCACAGATGAGACTGAAGCAAGGCTCAGCCCCTTAGCTTCCCAACCAGGACTAGCCTCCTGGATCTTCTCCTCTCTTTGCCCTCATTCTTTTTTTTTTTTAAATTACTTTATTGTTGTTCAATTACAGTTGCCTGCATTTTCTCCCCACCACTCCCCCCAACCCCAGCCAAAGCCACCTCCCTCCCTTGCTTCCACCCTCTCCCTTGGTTTTGTCCACGTGTCCTTTACAGTAGTTCCTGAAAACCCTTTTCCCGCTGTCTCTTCCCCACTCCCCTTTGACTATTGTTAAATTGTTCTTAATTTCAATGTCTCTTGTTATATTTTGTTTGCATTTTTCTTTTGTTGATTATGTTCCAGTTAAAGGTGAGATCATTTAGTACTTCACCAATCATCCTATTATAACTCCTAACCATTTCCCTTGAGTTTTCTCTTTGGAGAAGGGAGACAATTATTTTAATTGATAAAAGTCTGTTAGTTTTCAACCCAATTTTGAAAAGCCTCATGAAAAGAACAAGACTTGGTATTGGTCCAGCCTTCCACAGGTAATCATGAAAAGCAAGCATCAAAGGGACTTAGAGAAAATTCAACCCATTTTTTTAAAGGACTGCTGCCTAATTTTCCTTTGGCTTATCTAATCTTTTTTAG
>PVJI01005007.1:58689-101741 GCA_004026765.1 Micronycteris hirsuta
ATAAATACAAATAATAAAGTAAAATAAGATCAAGTTACCATTGCAGGAGAAAAAAAAAGGAAAATAAATCAATCGTTTTGAATCAATTGTAAAGACAATCTCGTTGGAAACAAATAGGCCTAGAACAGATATTGATCCCTTGGGATGTGGACACAAGAAAAGAGCAGAAAATAGCCAACACTTAACAAGGTAATGAAACTGAAGTGCAGGGTTAACATTCACCTAATCCATACCTAACACCTCAGATTAATGAGGCCCTGGCAAAAGAGTCTAACTTTATAACCTATCACCGAAAAATGTGAATATCAATCAAAGTAAGACAATAAAGGAAAGGGATCAAACTTCGCTCGCTTCTGATTTAAATAAGGGCAGTTTACAGAGAGGGCTGAGGCCTGACCCGCTCCCTTCCTCGGTGGGAAACAGAAAAGGCACAAATGGGAGTACATCCGTGAACGCTTTATGACCGTAATCACAAACCACACTGTAAACCAGACTGTCCATGAGGGTGGGAGTCTAGAGGTGGATTGAAAACAAACAACAACAAAGCCTTATCCCCAATTCCATCTGCAACTAAATAAATGACATAAAGAGAATGCTTTCAACAGAAGATTGCAAAGTTTTTTCTGTAATGCATAGCTTTCGAAATATCATTACTTTTCTGGCAAGTGCTCTAATCTGATTATACATCTTTTATGTTAATTCTGTCTGGATTTATCCTAATTACATATATAAACAAACAAAAATCCATCCATTTCATACTTATAAATAATTAAACTACTTGAGACTGATGCAGAATTTTGAATAATTTTGGTACTGAAATATATATTTAGTTAATAGAATTTGCAGCAAATTATATGTAGAGAGGGGAAAAAGTACTTTATCTCCATCAAATAATAGAAGCACATCCATTTGTTATTTTTTAAATGGTGACAGCAAAATCAATTCTAAGGGAGAAAAGGAAAATGAGATTCTGAATTTCTCACCATACCTTCCAGTTCCCCTTGACACACTAATTAGTCTACCACCCTCTTTTCTTATGCCTTGCAGGGCATTTGCCTGGAGGAAAAATGAACCTGGCAAAACAGAAGAGGAGCAGTGACTAATGAAAAGGACAAGATACAAGTGACAATTCCTTTGAATGGAGCCATTAGCTACATGCTGTCCTCAGGGCTCCAGGCCTCAAAATTCTAGCATTTTCAATGGTTTACAGAAATTCCCATGGAGCGCTATACAAAGTATGCAGCTGCCTCCTTGGTACTTTGGCATTTTGTACAATTAAGCATGGCGGGTCCGTTTTGTGCTGCTTCTCAAGACTATTCTTCTCCAAGACTCAAGAGAAGAGACGAAAAGGATACTTCCTCCTTACCACCATCACCTTGTGGAGTTTAGAATAAAATTCTTGAAAAGTTATGACTATCAAATATAAATGACAGCAAAATTCTCTGTTTTGAAAAAATATTTATCTGCACAGTTCGTGGCCAGAATTTGATAATTTAAAATAATAGAAGCATGATTTTAAAATAAGGTGGACTATTTGAACACTTAGAATTTTAAGGGGTCCCTGACACAGCACAGAATAAGATTTGGGCTTTAAATAGAAATTAATCAACCTAGGAAAGCATGTGACTGATCCCAAAGTCATCAAGAGCTGATACTTTGGGGGAGGAAAACATAATTTTTTTTCTATCTTCATGATTTCCACTGGCTAGACTAATAATGAAGTTAACACGAGATGGATTAACAGGAGAAAATGACCAAAGGTATTACCTATGAACATACAGGGGTTCCGTTAAAATATGAGGCCACGGTTACACTGAGCAGTTAAGGCTTATAATGCCATCTTGAGCTAAAGAGAAGGGGTGGGGGTTTGTGGGTTGGGACTTCAAAGAGCAGGAGGACAATTCACATGGAGATGTTTTGGTAAATTAATATTTGCTGGGTCATCTTTGACAATGGCACAGAGGATCTAACGGGCCTTGCTAGGTTCCTCCTTGTCTGTCACACACTACTTTATATTAAACTATACTTCTGTATAATGATAGCTCCCTTCCTGGAGCAGGTCCTCGCTCTAAATTCTGTTAGGCAGTTAGAGGGAAGGTTCAAGTTTCTTCCTGAGTCTTTTTGTTTCTTAAAAATAACCGGCTTAAAATAACCAATACCTTTTAAATGGCAATCTCTCTCTCCCCTCAGTACTGACACATAAGAAATGTCTCTGTTGTTATATTGTTTCGGCCACATTTATATTCTACCATAATTTTTTATTCAAATGCCCTATTATACTCCTGAGGAAAAAATAAAGTAGATTTAAAAGAGGGAAAGAATAAAAAAGGAAATATCTTTCAGCTTTTCATTTTTATCTTTAGCCACTCTTCAAAATTTGACTTAAAAGCTAATCCTTTTTTTTTTCCCACAAAAGTGAGGTCTAGGGTGATTTATGCCTGCTAGAATGTTGACAAGTTATGAATGGAATTAGCATTAACTAAGATAAGATTTTAAAATTTAGGCTAAAAGCATCAAGTTAACATTTAGAGCTTAAACTCAGGGGAAAAAATCCAGTTGCCATAGAAACAAGTGCAGCTGCACACCTTAAACTTCTCTGTATCCAAGGGATAAATCTGACTTGAAGTTAATCTTGTACACACACACACACCATTGAATTTGAGGATGAAAACTACCAGGCTTTACCAAGTGAAAGTAATTTCTTAGCTGCAATCCCTTACCTACTGTACATTAAAAAATGGCTCCTACTAGTTGACTAGGTGGGATGGACCATGGATTCCAATTGTGTTTTCAGGAAACTTCTGCCTGAGGATAGTTCTGTCCACTTCAGTGGCTTTCCCTGCCCCATCTCCTCCTTGGCTTTTGAACTTCTAGTGAATTCAGTGACTCCAGGCAGAGACAACCAAGAATTGACCTGAACTTCTACAAAGACACCAAGGGCTGCCAGCTCATTGTGCAGCTCGTCTGGCCAGCTTCTGGTACTAATGGACACTTTGTCTCTCCACAGCACTGTTTCTGTCTATGGTGTTTGAGGAGTGTTCTTTCCTTGCTAGGTTTACTATGGGAAATGATGGATGCTTATAAAATAAAATTCTCTCATATATTAGGAATTATGTATTAAAATTAATACCAGTAAGAGATATCATTTCAGCAGTTTAGTGAAGGCAGCTGAGGCATTAGACATTTCTTCTTGTTCAGAGAAAGAGCCCATAATAATGTCCTTCAAATGCCCACATGGACTAGTTTCTATGAATGCATGGATTTTATCCAGACATGCAGAGTAGGACAGCTTTCTGTAGTAGTCAGGGGCTCTGATGTTTAGTTTATATCTACAGTGGAATTTGGGTTTCTTCTTATCAGCAAAGTAAGTCCTCAAGTGCTGTCTTCTTGATTGCTGTAACAATCTGGTTTTTCAAAATGGTGGAAGTAGAAAATCCACTATCACAATATTTTGGTCTAGTATTGTTTTTGTTCAGTTATTTTCTCTTTTGAGTCTTAACTAATGTTTAATTCCTGTTCTACCTTTCTCTATCAGGAAAAAGAGATGAACAAGTAAGAACAAAATTTTCTACTAAACAATATATGTATTTTCTTTCCTTAATTACTGACCGAGACTGTCAGAGAAAAATATTGGTTAAGGTCTGTGTTTTGAGATGTGTTTCATATGGATAAGGTATGGATAAGGTAAGCCAAATTTTTCCCTAGTTGTCCTTAAAACTTGGAGAGCAGGGTAGTGAGCAATAAACACAGGTTTCAAAGGCAATCATTGTCAAATATCCAATTTCTTCCTTAGTAATATTAGTTCCAAATATTTCTGATCACAATAAATCAATAGAATTCATCTGAAGTACTTTAAAAAACAATTTGTTTCCAAGCCAGGTTGTCCAGAGGTTCATCATGTCATCAGAACATCTGCATTATTTTTCTTCAGTTTTCTAGAGTTGGCGCTCCTTAGGTAGCACTCGTGGCTGCAGCAGTTGTTAAAAAATATTCTGACAGTTGTTAAAATGATAAAATTGGTATATTCCTTACACCAAAAGTGTTTTGTGGCAAGGAAGAGAGATTGGATGTGACTCCAAATACAACAAGGAGAAGTAGGGATTTACATATCCAGGAATAGGAGGAATCGTCAGCGGGTAGTAAATTAATAAGAGGAAACACCAGAAGTTAGGGGAATTCTGGCTAAACCTACTTGACAGGATTCATGTTAAAGGCAGGCCAGGTTGATCCGATAGTGGGCATGAGAAACTTGATTAGATATCAAGGATGATCAGGTATCATATTCTTGAAAACTGATTTAGCAGGATTCTTGCTAAAACCAGAATCTTGAAGACACGCCAGAGGCTGGGGCCTAGTCAGGCTCAGAAGAGCCCGCCTACAGTTTAGAGAGAGTCTTTGCCCAAGTTCCAGACCCCACTGTCCTTGGGGAAAGAAGGAGCCAAGTTCTAGCCTTTCCTGGCCATCCAGAAAACACCTTGAATGGACCATCCCATGGCAAGTGCCAGAATATGGGGACACTTGGGTTAACTGAAACTCACCAGACTCACCTCAAGAGCCAGCATGGGGCCATTGGTACTCAAGTCACATAGGAGATAGGGTTTTTTCTAAAGATATTCAGGTAATATTACAAGAAAGAGCAAGGAAAGGATGCTGGCCAGTGGGCAACAAAAGTGTTTGGCACCTCTCTGAGCACCAGGGGTCTCCAGGCGTCCGCCAGATTCCCGCCAGATTCCCGCCAGTGTTAAACACCTCTGTGTATGACATCCCTAAGGTAACACAGACATCTGAAAATGTCAAATTTCTTTCTTTGCTCTTTCCATCGTCCTTATAAATAATTGTGAATTTTTGAGAAACTGGGTCAAACTTAAGTTTGGCCTCTTCTAATTTGTCGAGCACTGAGTGTTCTCCAACCCTCAACGTCCTTGAACTGGGACACGACCGTGGTAGCTGATGGCACTGAGAGACCACGTGAGGCAGAGCACATTCATTCCTTAGGTATTCTCAACTACCAAATTTTCTGTTTCTCTGGATCAGTCATAAAGGTCTTAAAGTGATCCTGCTGTGGAGGGGGATGACACATGTCCCCACGCTGACCCTAGGCTGTGGAATCCTGCCTTTTCTGCTTTTTCTCAGTCACCCTCACAAGTCTTCGATTGTTTTCCTAATGAACCCAGCATTGCCCCCAGCCCCGGAAACTGTGCTGAGAAGCTGCCCTGAGGACTCGTTAGCTCTAGGGGAATTTTGGAAACATAATTGGGATTATTAACATATTTTCAGCTGCTGCTTGTGACATTCTGAGAAACCCAGTACCTGTATTTTGGAGACGGACCAGAATGCAATGAAGTGCCTTGACCTAGGGATGGAGTAAAATATATACAACAGAATATTACAACAAAATGGGGATTCAAGCCAGGAGTGAGTTCTTTAGGCTACCATTTCTTCAATATCTTACCCATTTTATTTTTACCTTTCAGTTAAGCATAATCAATATATTCATGCAGTCTTTTAAAAATATTTCCTCTTGGGTATCTAAAAGATTATAAATGTTTTAATCAAATAATAATCAAAATAAAACAATTATAGCACTTGATAGGCATCAATAAATATGTATAAAAAGGATGAATGAATGAATATTTTAATTTTTTGTAAAGATTAGTACTTTTCTAAATTGCAAATCAAGAAACATTAAATACATTTATCCAAACTTTTAAAACATGGATATTTTAATGTTTCAACCTAAAAACTATTTTTTCAATTTATTAGTCATTGAAATAAACTTAAAAAATGTTATACCATGAGACGTATGTGAATAAAAGTCTACAAAACTTAAATGTGTAGCTTAAAGAATAATAACAAAGTGAACACACATAAACTCAGCACCAAGATTAATAAATAGACTATTACCAATATCTTTAAAGCCCCTGTGTGTTTCTGACTAATTTCACCCCTCCCGCTCAGGTAGTCACTAATCTCAATCCCAAATAGTGTTGATCATTCCATTATCTTTGTTCATGATTCTACTATTGCTAACAATAGATTGTTTTATTTTTTCTATATTTGAACTCTATGTAAATTGAATCACATTGGATGTAATGCTCTCTGCCAAGCCTCATTTACTCACAATACATGTCTGAGATTCACCTACATTGATATACATAGTTTTACTTAATTTTATCAGATGAAATTGCTATAAAATATCCTATTTTATAGACAGAAAACCAATACCAACCATTCTCTTGTTAAAGAACATTTATATCTTCATACTTTTGCTATTACACACAATACTGCCATGAAGATTTTTGTACATATCTTAGACACTCATAGGCAAAATTTCTTCAAGATACATACCTGAAATAGAGTTATTAGATTCTAGGATATGTGCGTACTCCTATTTATTAGGTAATACATAATTGCTTACATAAACTCACACCACCTGCACTGGGTAAGAATTCTAAATGTTCCTTATCTCTTCACAAACCTGGATTGTCAATTTTTCATTTTTGTCTAATCTGATGGTATTGAAATGTTATCTCATTATGATTTTAGTTTAAATTCTGCTATTAATGAAGTTGAGCATCACATTGTATATTTATGGGCTACTGGTATATCCTCCTAAAGGAAATGCTTTTTTTAAAAAAAATTCCTATGGTTGTTATAACAAATTAGACAAATGTAATAACTTAAAACATCACAAATTTATTATCTTAGCATTCTTGAGGTCAGAAGTTTGAAATCCTTCTCTTGGTTCTGAAGTCAAGGTGTCAATAAAATCTGTATTTCTTTTTTTTTCCCTGTGTTTCTTTTGAAGGCTCTAGGAGAGAATTCATTTCTTTGCCTTTTTTTGCAGCTTATAGATTAGACATATAAACTATGGAATTCTCATATCTGCCCATAAAAATTTTATCTTTATGTATTGTACTGAATTTTTCATTTTATGTATTACTATCCCTAATAATATATTTGCTTTAAAGTTTATTTCGTCTGATACTAATATGATTCTACTATCTTACTATGGTTCATATTTGCTTAGTATATTTTTTCTAAAATTTTACTCCCAAACTTGCTGTGATCTATTGTTTTAGATATATATTTTAAAATTACATTGTTATTAGCTATTTTATACAGCTACTTGACATTCTTTGTCATTGTAATTGTATAGAATGTAGGCCATTTATATTTATTGTGATTATTTTATGTTTGACTTTATTTCTCCCGCTTAATTTAATGGTATAATTTTTTTTTAACTTTTCTCTGTGTGTGTCTGTATACATGCGTACATCTGTGTGTGCATATGTTTATGTTCCTTTTCTGCCTTCTGCTGAATAAATAGTTTTTTCTCTCTTTTAATTCATTTCCCCCTCTTTTTTTTTTAATATGCTGTGCTCTTTGCTATTCATTTAGTAGTTACTCTCTTTATTTTTTAAAATACAGTTTTTATTTTGAAATATTTTTAGATTCACAAATATTTCGATTGCAGAGACATTACAGTAAATTTGGATATAGCCCTCACCCAATTTCTCCTACTGCTAACCTTTTACATTACCACAGTGTATCTATCAAACTAGAAACCAACATTGGTACATTATTATTAAATAAACTCCATATCTTATTTAGATTTTACTAATACTCTTTTCATATTATTGTTCCAGGATCCAACTGAGGTTCCACATTGCATTTAGACCCTGGTTCTTCAAGCATGCATAAATAATGAAGTTTTAGTTTTATCAATATCTATATGCACCTCTCAAATTATCTAAACAAATTTAAATATTTGAACAGTCATCACCTCCACTTCAACTTACATGTAATTATGGTCCAGGATTTTGGTTCTAGCATTTATTATGCCCACAAATTAATCATTATTATCATTACTATTATATACATTTCACGTTCATTTAGACTTTCCCACGTATTTGCCAATACGTTTATTCACCTTTCACACACTCATGTCAAACACTCTATCTAGAAACATTCACTTTCTCTTGAAGGCATCCTTTGATTTTCCTCAAGTGAGTATCTTTTGGTGATGAATTCATCAGTCTTTGTCTCTGAAATGTCTTTAGTTTGTCTTCATTAATGAAAAAAGTTTTTCTGGAGATAAATACTAAGTTATCAGTTAGGGTTTTTAAAAAAATACATATAGCATATTGAAGATATTATTCTGCTGACTTTTGGTTTCAATAGCTGATTTTGAAAATTAGTACAGTTTCTGTTTCTGTGGGTGATCCATTGTTTTCTTTGTCTCCATTAAAAATATCTTTTCCTTTGATATTCAGCTACATAGTGATAATGTGTCTATGTGTGGATTTTTTCCTGTTTATAATTCACTGGGTTTTGTACATCTTAGAATTGGTAGCTTTCAACAATTCTGATATATTCTTATTCATTATCTCTTAAATTTTTCTTCAATTTCATTTCTATTACTTACCTTGGAATGATATATGATATGTGTGTGTGTGTGTATAACACATATATGTATAGATATATGGAGTTCTCATATATGTGTACATATATTCTGTAATTGTGAGGCCTTGTATCATCCTCTTTTTAGAAGGAAACCTCAATTCTCAGTGCAAATATTTTCAGAGGAAAAGCCAGGATCAACATTTGCTTGCCCTGCAGCATTCTTGTTTAACTTTGGTTTTGCCTCTGCTTATTCTTAATTTTTTGTCAGTATGTTTATAAAGATTTCCAAAATACATTTTATACAGAATTTTACTTATTTCAACCAGAAAAGTCATTCATGTTATTTAAATTACTATATTGATGAAAACGGCAATCCCTTGGATCAAAAAAAGTTCAGATTTATGTTTGGACCATTTTTGCCTCACAGGAAAGTTACACGAGATCTGTGACGCAATTTGAAATAACATAATTCATGAACGTCCTTCCGTTTTGTTTGTGTTGGATAATGTGTACAAACTGATGATGGAGAAACTGTAGCATACCAAGTGTACCATAGCCAACCTACATAGAAGTTATCTCAAACTTCAGTACCTAGCTTGGACAAGGGGAGACACTGTGTCACTGCTTCTTCATCAGTCATAGTGTATGACCAGGACTAAAAGGGATTCTGTTGACAACAAATCACGTGCACATGGCTGCCCCGCTGCCTGGCACAGGATGGTCTGGAGCAGAACAATGGACAGAGACTGACAGTCAGGCAACATTGACCAGAAAGCTATCGATAGTGTGCCATTTACTTTGGTTTACATTATGTCCTGACAGCTTTGGGCATTTATTTTTTATTACAATTTGTGAAATCACAAAAAGAAATCAATTTTGAGTTTTACAGTTTTTCTTAATCAATGGTCCATTTGAATTAGAAATTTTTACCTCTAAATTTTTTTAACTCTTTCTAAAATTCACCAGTTAAGATGTTTGCTGTTTCTTATCAGAGCTTTTCTTTTTTTCTTATTATTAGTCTTTAAAGCTAACCTCACTTTGCTCAATTGCTAAGTTGTGAACCTTCCTTCAAATGGAGAGATGATAAACTAAAAACAAGAAAGCTGTTGCTCTTTTAACACAGAACATTTACACTCTCTTGATAGACTACTTGTAAATTTGCTCATATTTTTTTCTATGTATGCATCAGTGACCCTAAAACTGTGTATCCTAACTATCTTGAATAGTCATGAAAGTAAAATTCTGGTCTTGTTTACCACAGATTTCACTATCTACACAGACCACTAACAACATAACAACATTCAAAGCTCTCTACAAGTTTTATTTTGCCTTTAAAATCAGTTAGCAAATAACATTGGACATCTGGATTCCTTTAAGAAATTAAACAATAGCATATGTGGATTAACCAAAGGATTCCCACACTGAACTTCAAGACATCAAACAGTTTAAAAAGGAAATAAGCCTATTTATTAGATGTCATAGACCAAACCAAACCAAAACAAACAAACAAAAACACAAAAAAACACAGAAGTGACACCAATCAACCAAACCCTCATTTTCATACTCTTGGTGCAAGACTGTTCGGTGTTCTACACATTGGATGTAACTACAAACAGTTTTGATGGTGATAACCCCCACTGAACCATGATTTGATCATTGTTGGACAATCTTTCTCAGAGATTTTTCTTAAGACACGAAAGATGTGCCATTCAGTTGCCCCATTCCTGAGTTACCTGTTCATCAGAAGCAGGCATGGTCACGAGTTGTCCAACTTACCTAAGCTATCATAAAAGTAATTTGTTTCCACAGGTTTAGTTTTTGTAAAGCCTGTTCAGAGAATTTGGGGTCTATCAATTATTAGTTTGATTTATCGCACTTAATAAAATTCAATTGATTTTCCTTCCAGTTGAGTATCACTAACCAATACATACTATATTTGATTTATTATACTTTTAAGCTAAAACAGACCAAATGTCTAATTGTGAGTCTGAATTTTATTAATTGTTTTCTATGATCTTACCAATATTCTATGGCATTCTGCTATACCAGGTGAGAAAAATCACAAAAGAAGTTTAAGAAATCTACTCAGAAGGAAGAAGGGCAGGCAAGAAATAACAAATGACCTGAGTTTGGGGCTCAAATGACAAGGAGATTATAGAAAGGGGAGCAATTAATAGAAAGAAGGAAGTCAAGAAAAGAAAGTGTAGAGAGAAGGGGGAAAGGAGAAATTAATTTTTTGATATATTAACTTTTAATGAAAAATGCTGATTTCCTTCAACTGAAAGGAGCCAGAGACCTAAATGTAACAATGAAACAGTACTGGTAAATAAAACAGGTAATTCAAAACCTAAGAGTAATTGAAAATAATAATAAATCTCATAATATAATTGTGAAAACTTTTGAATGAAAGGAAAATTGTAAGTAAAATCTAAAGACAAAGAGCAGATTTGATATGATATTTTGGCAACTTATAACAAAAGGCCAATATTTTTAATACATAGACTCCCTAAAAATAGATAATTAAAAAAAAAAGAAAAATAGCAACACAAAAAAATAAGCAAACGTTTATGAATGGACAGTTTACAGAAAAGTTAATTTAGTTGACCCTTTAACACAGGAAACAATGATGATCTTTGCTCATGATAGAGAGATACCATTTTTTTTTTTAACAAAAGCACTTCGCACATACCAGATTGGCAAAACCCAAAAGTCTGTTTTGATAAGACTGAGGAAACAAGTAATGTAATGCATTGTTGGTGGGAATACAAAATTACATAACCCGCCTGGAGGAAAATTTGACAAAATGTAACCAAATTACAAGGATATGCACTGTCCATTGACCTAGCAATCCCACTTACAGGAATCTATTTGAAAAATATAGTGGAAAAAATGATATGAGTAATATATCATACATACATAGTTTGGGGTTCAGCACAAATAAAGCCCCCTTTTTATTACAAACCCTTTATTACAAAATCATAAGCATGTAATTCTGTAACAGAACAATATCACACTCAAGCACACCATACGACATTTTAGGTGAAATGTTCCAGTTAAAACTATAAATGATTACACGCATACTATTACCCTACCAACCACACTCAAGCAGGTGTTACTTCTGCTGACCCTTGTACGTATATAAGAATATATTAATATATATAATATATGATACATAGTGATATATGATGTTAAATGATATAGTATATCAAAGACCAAAATGTACAGCAATAAAGGTTTGATTGAATAAGTATGTTGATTTACATCCACTTGAGGGAGTACTATTCAACTACATAAAGGGATGGGGGAAGATTTAGACATACTGGTAAAATTTGCAACCACTGAAAAGTATTAATAGTTTGCTAACTTTTGCATGACAAAAAGGAGACATAAATTTATATGCATAATTTCTATTATTTATAATTATTTAATGGAAGAATGAATGAAAAACTAGTAAAAAGGCTACCAATGAAAGTGGATAAAACAAGGATAAAAGTGAGTTGTTCTGATTATATAGTGTTATACAATTTTAACTTTGGAACCAGATAAAATTTTTTACTTAATTAAAAATTAATTAATTAGCTTAATTAGAGAGGAAAAATATCTTCAAAGCCAAAACCAGACTGAAGCAAATAAATAACTGTACTGTATATTAATTTGGCATCATATTAAAAACAGGAAAATAAATTACTTCATGATCTTTTAAAACATAGTACTTTAACTGCAGATTTCTAGTGGGATATAGTCTAAGATCCAAGAGAACTGCAACAAAATTTAAAGCAATTTTGTAGACTTGTTAAAAAAAATTAGAGTTGTTGTTTTCAAATCATTATAAGTGTTCTATGATAAAGCCAATAAGTAATTATGTTAATATCATTAGGATACAAGACTATTAGAATAAGAGAAAAGAATTACAAATATATAATCAAAGAATTTTAGTAAGAGTTGTATAATCTTATATTTATTTATTTATTTATTTATTTTTAGACAGAAGGGAACGGAGGGAGAAAGAGAGGGACAGAAACATCAATGTGTGGTTGCTTCTCATGTGGCCCCCACTGGGGACCTGGCCTGCAACCCAGGCATGTGCCCTGACTGGGGATTGAACCAGCGACCCTTTGGTTCGCAGCCTGCACTCAAACCACTGAGCTACACCAGCCAGGGCAATGTAATCTTATATTTAAATTGGAACTACAAATATGATTTATTATTATATAATCTTTAAAAGGAAGGGGTGAAAGTTACATCCTAGTGCTTTCCATTGAAAAGGCCTAGAAGCGATGACCCAGTAAAAAGGAGTATTCTTAATACTCATATTATGGTCCCTAAACACCACTTCTCTCTAAAAGAAACCAGGGCTGTTTGATAAAATACTGCTTCCAGTTCTGTGGCAGAAATGTACACGGTTTACTTGGAATGACCTATCATGCTAGAAAGCAAGCATGTTAGCAAAAACAAGACGTATGTCAAAGGCACACAGGACCCCTAGGGGGTTCAAGGGGAATCTCACAGCATGATCTGCACCAATACGAGCAGCAAAAAGAACGATGATTGCAACAAAATAAAGCGCATTACATATACATGTATGTGTATACATACTCATGGAATCATAATGAAATAGACCTCTTCAGAAAACAAAAAATATTTGCTTATCACCATTGACACTTGCTAAGGCATCAAATAATTACTCTGAAAATTTATAAAAAGAGAAAAATAACATATGCCTATTATCTCTTTGTATGAATTTTATTTCAGGGTAACTAGATCATTCATCAAGGAATAGTCTTATAGAAGAATTACAAGTAAATAAGAAGAAATAATATAATTTTTAAAAATCACAAGTTTTCAATCCCTTCATAACACAGTGTATCTATACAAAGATAATTAAAAGATGCTAAAATCATTAAGTTGCTAGGGAACTTTACAATGAATCGGTCAGGTTGACTGAAACAGAATGCAATGAACAATATTAGCATGAATAATATAAAACAAATTATTACATACCTAATTAAGTGATTCATTAGAAAATACATAGCACCACTTGTGCATGATGTATTCTTTCCTAAAAAATTGAACTGAATCCAATCAACAGTATCTATATAAGTATTAATTTAAGGAATTATTGGGCATATATGAAATAAGATTGGCAAAATATTGATAATTTTTAAGCTAGGTGATGGCCATATGGGAATTCATTGTATTATTCTTTGTACTTTGTGTACATAAGAAATTTTCTATTAAAACAGCTCTTAAAAACAGAAAATAGAGTAATATATAGAATGAATGCTTTCAGTTAGAAATTAATATGGAAGCCAACTGCGAAAAGCAAGAGATTGAGTAAACGAGATGACTTAACAAGGGCAAGAAAAGAGAGTCAAGGAAAGAGCTGCAAGCAAACACAATATTAATATGTAAAGAGAAAGGGTCCAACAAAAAGAGCAGAGAGACATTTGCAAGAGAGAGAGAAAGACAGAGACCCCCCCCACCACCAAGGAGGAGCCTATGTGGTACACTAACGTGCCAGCACACAGGGCTGGGGGTGAGCCTGTGAAAGGAGAGAACAATACGTAACTTAAGAAGGGAAAAAAGGAAGAATGGTAATTGATATTAAAAGTGGGCAATTTCAAGGGGATATGAAGGAAAACAAAGGAGCTCAAGTCAGAGAAACAGACTGCTAGTCAATAAAAATCAGGAGCATCTCTTAAGATTGGTGGTCCCTAGAAGGAATCATTCTAATTCATCAAAAAGTATTCCATTTTTCCTCTACCTACCAAGGATCAGGCAGCTTCACAGACACTGATGCCTGAGTTTCAAAAATAAGACCATGAAAGTAGTTGCATTTGACGTGACAAGAAAAGCTGTATCGTTGGCATAGAAATCCCCTTAATGGAATTTTTATCCCTAATAAGCAGATCCAGGAACTACAAACTGCCAGAAGATGAAAGTTGATGATTTAACCATATCTAGATGAGAATGTAATATCCTGCCCTGAGAAAATACCCTTCCACATTATTCTCTACTATGAGGTCTATGATTAGATCCCACTATGCTCCCTAATTCTGAGTCTTACCACATATTGAATTCAACGCCCTTTTTCCCAATTCTTGGAGGACTTTGGCTTTGGGTATCTCCTGAGTATTGGTACTAAAGATGTGGGATTGCATATAAAATTACATTTTTTTTCTTCCTTGCTTCATCTAGTTTTTTTCAGAGGCAGGCAGCATTGCCCCCAACACATTCTAGTCACATAGCATCCTTTATGCCACTCCCCAAGAATAAAATCCAGGATTCTTATTGCTGAAATCTACAAAGAAAATTAACTCCCAACATTTTGTCATGGCCAGTGCATCTGGAAAGCAAGTTACTCATGCCCTCAATGAACTTTTGGCAGGATTTTTACTACCACATCATTAGTGCTGCAAGTGGGGAGAACATGTGTATTAATAATTACAGAACTCTCATATGGGATGACATCACCTACATATGAGCTAAACTATATACCCCTATAAAATAAATCCAAACATTTTTCTGGCAGCAATAGAACTCATTAAGAATCTTAAATCGTATTGCCTGAAAACCTGAAAAATAATTCCAAAAAGTTGGCCTGCAAATCAGCTTCATTAGTTCCCAGCTTTGCTCACACCCCTGCGACACTGAACAGTGTGATAACGCTTTAATGCTCTGAGGGAACCTAGGTGCCCACGTGATTTTTCTATATTTTGGGGTTTCTTAATTGGATTAAGTTTGAGGGTGTTTGCTCAGCCAGGAAAGGTGGAGAAATTCCAACAGATAAAATATATCTCAGTGGGTGATAATGATAAACTCAGTCATATAAGCTGTTCCACAGAAGATACTAAGCAAAACCAAGTTCTTAAAATAGAGTGAAATTTTCTAACGTTACCGATTTTCCCAAGTGTTGATCATACACGAAACTTTGGGGTACCACCACTTTCAAGACAGGCACAAAGAGAACATTCTCAGCACCTGCTAGTTCCCCAATAAAAACTCAAATAATTGATCTAGTCCATCACTCCACCAACAAGTAACCTAAGATGTTTGTGTTCCCATGAAGAGGTGGATAAAGCAAGAGAGAACACTGGAATTAGTTAAGACCGGTGGGCGCATCCTGACTCTGTCACTTACTCGCTAAATGACCTTGAACAAGTTAGTGAACTTCTCCATACACCTTTCTTTCTGCTGTAAAATGGAAAAAAAAAAATAGTAACTACCTCACAGGATGAAATTAGTAAATGTATGCAAACCTTTCCCTCTACTTCAAACTGGCTCCTGACCAGAAAGTCAGGACTTCAGAGCACTTGTGTTTCCTCCAAGAAGCTGACGGTTTGGGGGGTTCCATTTTCTTTCCATAGAGTAGCTAATTAACACTTCCTGCTTCTGACGGATGCTTAGAAGTTGGTACTAACTCTAAAAAGCACCAAATTTTTTCTCTACCTTTTACAAATTAAAAAGTCATTTTAAAGCTCCTCGATGATAGTTTCCTCGTGTCTCTTTTAGATTATTTGGGATTTGATTGGCTCTTTATGGGACTTAATTAAGCCCAAGCAATGGAAACTAATGGTAAAAATTTAGTAGGCTAATGAGTGAATGATTTGAGAACAGATGGGATTTTGTAACGATAATAAAATAATTTTATCAAAGTTATAGCAGAAAATGCCTCTGAGTATAAAAAGCATGGATGCTCAGCTAACGTCTCAAGAGAAAATTCTCGACAACACCCTTTAGCTCTGTCCAACAGAACTCTCTGTGATGGAGGATTTTCCATACTGGCATTATTCAGTGTTATAGCCAGTAGCCACATGACGACTAATGAGCACTTGAACTGCGGCTAGTGTTATTGAGAATTGAACTTTTATTTAATTTTAATTTAAATATCCACATTTGGCTAGCAGTTACCCTACTACACAATACCCTTGTACATACTTCCTTAAATGCAGAACCCCTCCCCCATCTTCACTAGCTGTCTTCCTCTGGCTTCTATATATATTCAGTCAACAAGTCCTACTGATAATTTTTTTCTGACACATATCTTGCAGTCATCTTTCTTATTCTATTTCCACTGTCACCAGGTTGTTTTAGGCCCTGTTCAATCTATGCCAGAGAAATCTAACAACCTCTGAACCATTTTCTTGCTTCTAGACTCTCCCCTCTCCAATTAACCCACCAGACTATCTTTATAAGTTAGCCAAGTCCATTAATGCTTAAAGTCCTCCTTTTCCAATATGAAAATCCATGTTCTCAGCTTGGCCTGAAAACTATGCTATGATCCAACCTTAAGGTCTAACTACATCTTGACCTGAGAGTTTACTTCCAATCAGGTGACTTTTATTAGTCTGCCAGGAAAATGTTGTTTGGAATCCTTTTATCTCCTCCTCGTCCTGTTCCTATATAATCCTCTCTCTGCCCTTCTGTAACAGGGTGCAGCCAAGAGGGGGGCCCCCAAAGAGGGATTTGTAATGGGGTCCAGAAGAGCTTGGAGTTAATTGGCTCCACACCAAAGGGCCACACCTGCCCTGAATGCTGGCAGCTGTGGCCAATTGCGGGAGGAGCCGGAAATGAGGCTGCAGAGAAAGATTGGTGCTGGGATTTAAATGCAGGCAGGGCAGCCATTTGAGGTCTCTTTTTAGGACCACATGGCTTGGGTGTCTTGTTGGGACCACGCAGTTTTGGTGAGTGGGCACCACGCAGCTTGGGTGAGAGTCAGGACCTCTGAGGCTTTTGAAGTGCTCCTTTTTGCCACGTGGATGGTGCCGGGAGCCTGCATGAGATATGGTACCCTAGATGGGGCAGAGGGAGAGGGAAGGACTGTGTGTGTTTATGCATATTCTAAAGAACTTTAGTCTGTACAACTTCCAAATAAATAATAATTCCTCTCCTTTTATGTCTTTCCTCTGGTGGTGGGCAAAGCGAACCTGGTAAGGGGGAGGAACCCCCAGGGGAAAAAGGGGGTTCTTTCATATCGTCCAGCCCCCCATCTGTTCTGTAATACTTCCACCTATTCAAATTGTACTTTATTTCAGGGTCCTCTGTGATTGGTTCTACTGTAGGCTATAAATTGATTACACAATGATGTTTGTTATGGGCTGAATTGTGCCCCCTTAAAATTATATTTTGAAGCCCAAACCCAAAGAACCTCGGAAAGTGGTTGTATTTGAAGATAGGGTTTTAAATGAATTAATTAAAGTTAAATGAGGTCATTGGGGGTGGATATAATCTAATTGACTGATGTCCTGATGGGCAATTTAGGACATACGTGCACACAAAGGGAAGACCATGTAAAGGCACCAAAGGACGATGACCACACATAAGCCAAGGAGAGAGGTTTCAGAAGAAAGCAACCCTGCCAACACTCTGATCTTGGACTTCTAGTCTCGAGGATTGTGTGAAAATAAATTTCTGTTAAGTCCTGCAACCCACAGTTCTTTGTCATGGTAGCCCTATCAAACTATACAATGCCTTAATGCGTTGAGATTCACAGCTCTAAAAGCACTGCTCTTTGAACTTTTCCTTATCAGCAGTGGCGCATTTTAATGGTCCTATTTTGTAGCATTTACTTTCTCTACCATTTAGGCAAGAAATTACATATTATTTTGTTTTGTGTATATGTCTTGCCTCCCTGCCTTTATTATAAGTTCCTGGATAGTACAATATCATCTGTTTTTTTGTTTCTATTAATCTGTTACATTGTACATTTCAAACACATAGTTTATTAAACATACTTTTGTTGATCTGGGTTTTCTTAAGGCAACTGAGCAAAATATAACCACCAAACACTGTCATCCTTCTTTAAAATTATTTTTCATTTACCTGTCCTTCAACATCTTGGTCTAAGTCAAGAACAGCAATATGCTGCTAAACACTCCTCAGAGTCCTCTCAACACGGGGCTCCAGGAAGCTACTCCCAGTCTTCCTATGCTCTGGCTTTGGTCTTAGCCAGGAAACCAACATCTGAGCTAAAATTAATGGAGTAGAGATGTAAATATATTCTACATTCTCTCATCTCTAAAAATAATTTTATTTCAATTATTTTATTCTCAAAAAGCACCTTGCACCATTCTGTCCCCTTCAATTTTTGCTCCACCATAGTCATACCTTCTGAAGAATCATATAAACATGCTGTCTCCACCTTCTCACCCCCATTTACTCATCAATCCACATCCTTCTGGCTGCTTTCCCACTATCCACTCAAAGGACTTGTGCCAAGTCACCAATAATCTCCAGGGAACCACATTCAATAGAGTTTGGTTCCTGGAGGATGACTCTCCTCTCTCTTACCTCCCAGCTGCCAGTTCTCTGCTATTTGAAACATTCTCTCCCAAATCCTATGACCCTTCTATTTCCAGTTTTCCCTATACCAACATCAGCTACTCCGTCTCAGAATCATCTTCCAGTTCCTTATTTGCAAATGTGGTTGTCAGTCAGGACCTAGTTCTTGGCCCTCTCCTCGTCTCTTCATTACCTTCTCTCTAGTGACATGAATGCCAGATATATATTTATATGCATTTGTATGTATGTATATGTGTATGTGTATATAATGTATAGTTTATGTAATACATATATAGGAATTAACAATTTCACAAAATAATAGCATATGAGTCTGATTCTTTCTGATGTTTTCTATTCTTCTACACTATCCCCCATTCTATTTCATATTTTTTTAAATGTTGGTCTTAACTCATTAAATGAGTAAAATAACACTAATGGATTATGACTCACAGTTTAAAAAACATTTTCTTGTGACTTTAATATCATCTATATGCTGAAGATTCCTAAATTTATCTCTTTCCACTCCCTCGCAGGCTTGTAAATTCAACTAATCCTTGCCATACCAGTTTGGCCATTTTGTAAGAAAATCAAATGTAACCTCATGAAAACTGTGGTGATTAGTTTTTCCACACATTTTTATTTTTCCCAAATAGCAAGTGACACTATTGGAACCCAGTTGGTCAAGCCTGAGAACTCTGGGTTATCCTAGTTTCTCCCCGCTTGGTTCCCCTCACTCACACACCAATCATGATCTATGATCAGGTCTTGTCAGCTCCGCACAGGGTCTGAGACAGAAATCAGGATCGTTGTGACAACTGGGTTCTAATGTCAGACTGTGACTCTTTACCTGGACTTGCTCAAGGTCATTGTTAAATCACTGTTTAGGGTGGGCTGGTTAGGACCAGGCCTGTCAGGGAAGCCTAGACTTCCTAATGAGTCAGGAGTTGGTAGGTGTCTTTCTCCGTGAACCCCCTGAGTCCCTGCTGTCATTATCTCTGGGTGGATGAAGTTCCGGGGAGAGTCGTGCTGCTGTACCCATTCCTTCTTTTCTGGTTGCAAAGTCAGACTTCTGTTTGGGTAGCAGCATGCCTATTGTAAGAAAAAGGAGCTACAGTGGATTCTGAGTGTCACAGCCCATGAATAATTCACTGAGAGACCACGCACTAAAAGATCAGCTCATCAAATGATCGATTTTACACATTTACTTGTTTATCCAAAACAGATCATCTTAATTGTTTATAATGCCTCTGATACTTAATATTGGCTGGATTGGTAGGGTCTAAGAGACTTGTGCGAAGTCTCCATTCCTGGATTCTGGAGCCTTCACACTCTTTCCCTGCTTCAGTCTCTCCTCCTCTACCCTCAATCTCCCTTTCCTGGGGCTCACAGTCTTTGCCTCTCTTGGGCCAACACAAAGTTCCTTCACTTCACCCAGCTTCCGACAGCTGAGGCAGCAAAGAGCAGAGACAGATGCAACTCGAACATTGTTTTGGAAGCTGTTATAAAAGGCTGAAATTAATGTACACTGACAGAGGTCTCAAGAGTTATAGACTAGAAAAGGGGTACAGGAAGAGGGCTTTCTCAGAGTTATAAGCGTTCTATGTCTGGATCTGTTACACAGACATATACATACATTAAAATTCATTGAGCTACATAATTGTAGTATTCTTGCATATTTCTATGTTCATGATATACCTCAATATAGAATAAAAATACCAAGATCCATAAAACATGTTACACATATTCCGTGCCATATTAACTGTTATAAACCTTCTACACAGGCAAATAATTATTTTGCATTACTTTGATAACTTTGGTCACTATTCACACAACAAAACCTAAACCCTAAAAATGCCAAAATGTTTATAAGCTGGAAAGTGACTTCAACAGAATTTGCAAAAAAAAAAAAAAAAGAAGAAGAATTTGAAACTGGAAAATTCAAAATGAAATTCTGAAATCTGGGATGTATTCATAAGCATAATGTATACAATATATTCAAATATATATTGTAAAACAGAAAGGAAGCTCTTCAATAAAATTAAAAATAAAACTACCATATGACCCAGGAATCTCACTTCTGAGTACATATGCAAAAAAACTAAAACAGAATGTTGAAGAAATATCTGCACTCCCACATTCACTGCATCATTATTCACAATAGCCAAGATATGGAAGCTACCTAAGTGTCCATCAACAAATGAATGGATAAAGGGTGAATGGATAAATACATGAATGTGGTATCTACATACAATGAACTATTACTCAGCCATGAGAATGAAGAAAATCCTGCTATTTGTGATAACATGGATGGATATTAATGGCATTGTGTTAAGTGAAATAAGCCAGACAAAGAAAGGAACAAATACTGATGGTATCACTTATATATGTAATCTTAAAAAAGGAAGAAGAAGAAAGAAAAAAAGTCAGTCTCATCGAAACAGGTAGTACAAACATGATTGCCAGAGGCTTGGTTGGCTAGGGTGGAGTGGAAGAAGGGAAGAGATAGGAAATGATTGGTAAAAGGGTACAAATTTTCAGCTAAAAGATGAGTAAGTTCTGAGAGTTTAATTTAAAACAGAGGGCCTCTAGTATTGTATAATTGAAATTTGTTAATAAGAGAACAAAAATGCTCTCACCACCAAAATAGGGGGTAAATATGTCACGTGTTCATTAACAAATGGAGGGACGCCTTTCACAATGTATGTATATACTGAATCACCACAAAGCACACTTCAACTGTAGTTTTTTAACTATAGCTCTATATTTCTTAACTATAGCTCTATAAAGCTGAAGTAAATTAAGAAAAGAAATCTATAAATATATTTAAAATACTTTTTTATGAATATATTAAAAAGACTATATTCATAAGAAGGCTAAATTGGCCTTAACTTTTAAAAAATTAAACATTTCTTAAAATTTAGGTAAATGGAATGTATTTATCTAAAATTTTATTGGGTATATTCAAGAAGGAGATATTTATTAACGTAGTCATAAGAAATATATATATTCTAACCCATTGTACATATTTAAGAAATTTTCTTTAAATATTTTTATATAAACTTTTAGTATTTTTATATTTTTGTGTATTCAAAGAAATGTCATCCAACAAACTAATTCTTCAGCAAATTGGTTTTCTGTGAATTGTCTTTGTAGAATGAACTGGTTTTTGGTTGACTATGTCAGACTGATTTTTAATGCCAGAAACTTCTATAGTTGAGCAAAAATTAAAAGTCAAATGCAATGAAGGTAAGCAGCAAATGGAAACAGCAAAACCAATGGGTGGCCTGAAAAGAGCTGAATATTTTTTGGAAGAAGAGAGGTGGAAGAAAGGGACCAGTAGTGACAATGGAGGAAACAGGAGGCCTGGGAACTGGACTCTCGGGGCTGCACCAGTGATTCATCAGGACTTAACTACACTCACTCAGCCGGTTGTCAGGACAAATAGGTTACAGAGGAGTTGGCTGATGGGTACAAGCACGCTGGGGATGTGCAGTGATCCATGACCCCGAAAGATTTTTAGAGACCTTTTATGAATTCAGACCCGAAGGACACTACTGAAGCTGACATACCAGCCTTACAGGGGGACTGTCTGTGTTCAGTGGAAGGTGGGGGATTTCAAAACTGGCCAAACTGGAAGGAAATCACAATTGCGAGGATAGGCAGTCCTCTGCAATCCCACACTCCCATCACTCCAAAGTGACATCTTTTTTTTTTTTAACTAGACTTTTGTGTCCCTTTTTAAAGTTGTGGGGCCCGGCAACATATCAAGTAATCAATCAATCAATAACACTGGTTTGAAAGTTAACAAATCAAAATTCTATATCCTTATTTCTCTTGACCTAATGTAGACAAGAATTTTTCCATAGGAATTTTATTTTGAAAATTAAGAGGTCCCTAAATAATGTACAGGAAAAAGGACACAAATTATGAAACACCATGTTTTCAGAGTATAAATGTCTAGTCCTATAGTAGTTAATATCTATTAAACATGATTAAAGATGACATTTATGTGATACAAAGAAACTTTATCAAACACTTCATAAGGTAGGCTTTCATTGTTCCCAAGGGTTGGAAGGCAGGAGGGTTTCATAGGATAAAGAACAGAAAATATCAAAAACAGAAAATGAATGAAGAACAAGGCAGTCGGTATAGAGCCCAGAGCTGGCTTGTCATTTGGGGATTGGCTGACTGGATATGCTGTGTTTCTTGTCAAGTGGGACGTTTACCGAGACAGCAAAGTTACCTAAATTTGAGTTTGCGGATGCAGTCCCCCACGCAGGAGCAGCTCCATCTTGGTCCTATAAATTTATTTCAGCAGGAGACCAAGTTGAAATAAACAGGAGAAGAGATTTCCAGAAAGAGGAAACAGCACATGCAAAGGACAAAAGCATGAAAGAGTGTCATATGGTTGGGAAATGTATATGGTGGTTTTTTAACTTCCCCCTTTGCTGAGGTTAAAGTGCAAGATTTTGAAAAAAGGCTAGCTGAGAGATGGAGGCAAAATCAGAAGATGCCTCATACAGTAAGAGGTGAGTTAGAAATAGGATCTAATAGAATCACAGGGGAGGAGTTTTGTTGACTATGTCAGATTCTCTATGGGGTCAAATGAGATCAAGACTGAAATGAATGCAGTGGATTTAGTAATGTGGCAGTTGTCAGTAAACTTAGCAAGGTAGATGGAGAAGGGTTAGTGTAGCCTACTGCCTGAACTTTAGGTTTCTTAATGTAATGTAAGTACCTGACATCAAGCTTTCGAGGCATCCATTTCAAAGGCACCTGTCTGCAATACACACATGCCAGCCGCACAGCTAGTGTAGGCACCGGCCCTGCTCCTCCAAGTTCCCCTTTTAGGAAAATCCCTGGGTGACTTCAATAACTGAACACTTCAATAATCCCTTTTTTTTCTTTTCCATACTTTAATTCCCACTCTTAAGTTTTAAATTCACAGATAAAGAATGAACCCGCAAAAGTCTTGGCTCCCTACCCACCTCAATAAATGCAGAACTCATGTTCTATTCATTCTCTCTCTCTCTCTTCCCTCCTGATCTTGCTGTGTGGCCCTGGGTGTGCCATGTGCCCTCCAGGACTTGTGACTAACAAACCTTGTTTTTTCCAAAGTTCCTGGGTGGTTGTTGATAAGGTGCGTCTTGCGGTCGAGAAAAGAACCACAAGGGCCGGTGCAGCCACAACACTTGTTCCAGTTGGGGAAATATCTGTGGGCATGCCACAAACAGTACAGGCCCTCGTGAGTACCCCCGGCCCAGCATTACTAGCTGATCAGATGGACTGGGACACACACAAAACGGTTTCATTGCAAAAATAAAATCTAAAGCCAGATTGCCATGGGCTGAAGCATGAGTGGGAGAAGAGGAGATACTGGGTTAGCCAAAAAGTTTGTTTAGTTTTTTTCCTTACAATTTTGTTAGACTGTATTGTGACAGCTGTCATATCAGCATGCATTTAAAAAACTTATCAAAATTGGTGAATTTTTGTGTAGTCATTTTAATATTGAAGATGGAAAAAATACACATTTTTGGCATATTATGCTTTATTATTTCAAGAAAGGTGAAAATGCAAGTGAAACGCAAATAAAAGGATCTGTGCAGTGTATGGAGAAGCCGCTGTGACTGATCGAATGTGTCAAAGGTGGTTTGAGAAGTTTTGGCCAAATCATTCTTTGCTGTGGGGCTGTCTTATGCATTGGAAGATATTTAGCAGCACCCCTGGCCTCTATCCACTAGAAGCCAATAGCAGGAGATAGCTGACACATTCGAAATATCCAAATCAATAAAGTTATTGGTGAAAATGAAAAATATGTCTTTCATTCTTTCATTTTACAGAAAAAAAACACATATTTTTGGCCAACCCAAACATTGATATACAATATAGTTCTTTTTTACTTGACCGTGAAGAAAGTAATTGAAATAAAAATATGACTATGAATGCAAATGTAAAATTAATTTAAATATCAAAAATAACAAATTGATTTTCTACCTTGGAAGCTCAAATTTCGATATTGAGTGAAAATTAATGTAGGCTTATTTTAGATCCTTGAAATATCTGATCGATACGTATCTCTCACACATCAATGTTTCTCTCCCTGTCTTTTTCTCTCCCTCCCCCTCTCTCTAAAAGTAAAGAAATAAAATCTTAAAAAAATAAAAATAAAGACGTCAAGAATATTAGGAATGCTGGTTCTATTGGTCCCTTGAAACTCTGAAAAACAGAAAAATGAGTCACAAAGGACAGACTGTATCTGGTAAATTTGCAGAATTCTGTTTCTGTCCATTCATGCCATAAGATAACGACAGCCAACTTAGTGCAGCGGCTTGACTATCTGGCTGGAAGGCGATCCCACAAGGGTACATCTGTAGGACCTTGGCTAGGATTAATTAGAAATCCTGAAGTGGCATGTCATCCCCTAAGAACTACCCTCTAGGCTCTTTCTCCTCAGTAAAATTCTTAGCCAAAATCAGCAAGGGAAGCTTTTCATGTGCTATGTGTAGTGTGCTGGGCGTTGTTGCTTGCAGCTGAATTAGGGTAATGGATCTAACTGGCCAAGAATATCAAGGAAGATTGCTTTTACCCCCATCCCTGATTGTGCATACTTATTATTTTTTTTAAGATTTTATTTATTTTCAGAGAGAAGAGAAGGGAGGGAGAAAGAGCAATGTATGGTTGCCTCTCACATGGCCCTCACTGGGGACCTGGCCCGCAACCCAGGCATGTGCCCCGACTGGGGATCAAACCGGGACCCTCTGGTTCCCAGCCCGCGCTCAATCCACCGAGCTACACCAGCCGGGCTAATTGTGCATACTTATTCTTTAAGACTGTGTCTATGGGTCAAGTTGTGAACTTGTCTCTCTTTCCTTAGGTATATATTCAAAACAAATGGTCTGCTTTAACTTGACTTAATTAGATACTGTAGAGGAATCTGTTCCCTTGTTGGCATGTTGTGTCCATTCCTTTAGGCTAGTATAGCACCAGCTAGCACTTGGGAGTGGTTATTTGGTCAATTCAGTTCTATTCAATCAACATTTATTGAACACCAGGCACTAATACATCAGAAACTGAGATGCGCACCGAGGATAGAAAGACCCGTAAGACATAGGCATTGTTCTTGAGGAATTTTTAGTGCAGTGACAAAAGAAGCATAAGTAATTAATTAAGCTCAAGTACCTTTCCTACACAGAAGACCTACTATGTGCCCATTGCTCTCATTATCACATTGGTATCCAATAAACCCCCGAATCATGAACTTAGGCACATGACAATGTACATCTTCCTCTAGGATATTTGGAAAAGATACAGATGAGAGAATTGAGATGATAACATGCCACTTTCTAATCAGGCCTATGATGATAAAGTACCAAATAACGCTATTTTTGCTCACACCTAAAAGATAGCCATTGGTTCATAGACCTGCCCTCCATCTTTGCTACCCATCTTTTGCATCAAAAGTTTGCTATATCCTATTTAAATATAACAGCAGTAAAAATATCTACTACCTCATTCTTTGACTCATAACATGGAAAAGAATGTCTTCAGACTTGTCAGGTGAAGCCATAAACAAGGCCACATGGCTGAGAGGTCACTCCATCTCCGTTTTTCCAATGACACACATGAAGAATGAGTCCTGTTTATAAGCTTTGGTACTTATATGCTTTAGTGCCCATGAACCCAAACATCAAAGGGAACTTGGCCATGCCAGGGTTCAATGTGGCACACCCTAACTCAACCTGCCTGACATCTGCTGCTGCTCCCATCCTCAAACACTCACTCTGCTCATGGAGTCACTTCTAAAAATTTGTGTTTCCTGAGAGATGTCACAGTGCAGTGATTCTATATTCATATGATGCCTTTGATATAAAAAAATGCAGCTGACCATGTAGCTCTCTTGTTTTTAAACACTTGTGGGTTCTATGGTGATAAATTCTAAAACCATTTAGCCCTTAATTATGTGGCTCTTGGTAACCTCATTATCTCCTACCACTTCCCTACACACATTCTGGGTTCCTCAAAGTTCCTGAACTTCAAATCTGTGAACATGGTGGGTCATGTCACTTCTCTGTGCCTTCATACAGATTCTTATGACTGCCAAGAATGCCTTCCCTCAGTCATTATTCTAGACCTACTTCAAATATACCATCCTTTTGGAAGGGTATTCTGCCACTCAGCAATATTTCTGAGTCTTTTCTCTTTCCAGAGCCACACAGAACTGCACTTCCCACCCCCTTGAACTAAGGTGTGACCATGTGATTTGGTTTGGCCAATGCATTGTGAGGAGGAGTTTATTTGTCACTTCTGCGTGGAAACATTTAAGAGTGTCTGCAGAACTCTCTATATTTTCTCCTTGTTTGTTGAACCAATTGAGGAGGTCAAGTGTTCAAGATTTGGGAGTTACAGATTGGTGAATGTTTCTGTAACTCTCAACATCTGAGTCACCACATAGAGAACAGTGGTCCTGGCGAGTGACCAGACCATGGGAGACATTTTACATGTGAGAAATAAATCTCTCTGATGTTAAAGTCCTAAGAGTTTGGAGCTGTTTACATCCATGCTACAACCTACCCATCTTGACCAATAAAATCTTCAGCTCCTCCAGGGGGATTTACCTGCTAACTCTTATGTATTCTTACAGTATATTTTAACATCAATTTTAATAAATACCGCAATGTATTATGTTAGCCCCTTTTATACATCTGCTTCTCTCCATAGCCTGTGATGTTGTCAAGGATGAGGGCCACGCCTTAATCTTCATATCCTCCAAACTGAGCACAATTTCTGGAATATAGATGCTCAATAAATATTTATTGAGACCTAGGTTCTATCCCTAGTTCTATTGATGAATAATTTATTTAATAGTTATGTGCTTTTAGCTTCCTATAAAAATGTAGATGAGAATGTCCTATCTGTCCCCTCAAAGTTAAGTGAGTTAATAAGAGTCAGAACACTTTGAAAATTAAAAGGCTAGAAAACAATAAATAATGACTGTTAGAAGCCAGGGCCAGACATGTTTCGGAGAGCAGCAGAACTAGAAATCATCTACAGAATATATGGGGGGAATGCTTTTGCTTTTTTCTTATTAATATGCGATTCTCAATAAATGTTTTTCTTCATAGAAAACTCTTTGAAAAATCACTGGGGAAGACAGAGGACAAGAGGAGCAATTTTCCAAACCCCATAACTGTTTGACCAAATTCTCATCCTTTACTTCCTGGACTGTTCAGTTATTGTCTTAAAAACGATTCTCTTCACACAAGAGTTGAACACAGAGCATTGTAGCCAATACTATGGACACCTCGTACATCTCTCCTTAGAGCTCACTGCTCCTAGGTCCACCCATTGGTTCTTACTGCCAACACGTCCAGCTTTCTGCTTGGGAGCTTTCTCTGGCTCCAGGAATGTGCTCAGTCTGTATGAAACTCAAGCCCCCGGTTCTCTGGTGTCCCTGGAAGCAGCACTCAACCAATGATGGAATAAATGTTGATGGATGAACACCTTTTTGATGGGAGAACTCAGAACCGTGTTTTACAAAGTAGATTAGAGGTCTCTCGAGATACTGAGTCCTAGATCCCCTGAGCAGTGCTGCTCCATACACATCCGTATGGCTTCCCTTCCATCCCAGCTGCCTCTCCCCACTCCTCGGTCTGATCTCCCTAGGATCCCTCTGCAAATGAACTGTTTGAAATCAAATCCTTGTCTCTAGCTTGGCCTCTGAAGAAGCCCCTGTAAAATAATTCTCCCTCCCCAAAGTATTTCTTATGTTTTAATATAAAATATATTGGGGAAATATATATTAAATAACAACTATAAATAAATAAAACATAAAACATTTAATAAAATAAACAGATAAATAGAAAATAAATAAAATAAAAGAACATGAAATTAAAAGCTAGTGTTGATGCACAAATAGACATTCTTTGGCTTCATAAAGATTCTTCAGGGTCATGTGGATCCAAGTGTTTATCCAAAGAGCCAGTGTGCAAAACACCCAGCCCCTCATAGGAAATTATTTCAAGAGCATCCTTTATCCTCCTCCAGGGAGACTGTTGAATAGTAGGTCAATCTGCTGCTTTCTGGGAAGATGTGGGTGGTGGATGCCAAAGCTCAAATCTTCAAAAGTGTGTGGATCCTGCAGACACAAGCACGGGATTGATAACAAGTGACAGCGGTGTCTCACCCTCAGCTCTGGAGCCTCTAGCTGTCCCTTGGATTTTCCTTTCAGTAACCGGGGACTCAGAGTACAGGACTGAGTCCCTTGTCTTTTCGCTCCTTCGAAGTTTGAAGTGGCTGATTAAAATGAAAGAGGCTGTCTTTTATCAGCATGCAGACAGCTGTGGCAGAATTGTTCCTCAAACCTTATTACCTTTTGATTTCTAGCTTTTTCTCCAATATTGTTTTCTACATTTCAGAGAATAAATTAGATATAATTTTCACTGTGAATATACACTGTGGATGTCAGCGCTAAAGCTTGCCTCCTTCCCAGTAAAGCAGGCCCCAGAGGAAAAAACAGAAAACAAAACAAAACACTACAGGAATAATTTAGCCCCAAAACCGTGGCAAGGGGAGGAAAAATGTCACTGAGAGCATATTAGAAATTCAAAAAATCATGCTCATTTTAGCAAGTGTAATTAATTCTTTCACTCTCAAGAAATGTCTCAGATTATGATAAAGGCTAATTATTAATAACGAAGCAGATTTGAGACACTGGTTAAGAGGGAAAATGTATGCAAACCCCGGGCTGACCATATGTGTGTGTCCTGGACACTTCAGCCACTTCAGCAATCAGCGCTGATGGCAGAGAGTAATGCACACTGATTGCCAAACTGCTGAAGCCGCTGCAGCGCCCGCTATGGAACAGTTCCGGCCACTGGGGTGAGAGGGCATCTGCTGAGCAAAATGACCTGGGCAGCCTTTCAGACATCCTGGCTAAATTTGAAAATGGTTTGGGGACAGTATCAATTTATGCCAAACCAATTCCCTGACTGACCCCAGGTGAAGAAACTAGAAGGGTGTCTGCTTTGGAAACAGAACATTTTCACATCAGTGTGTTGACTTTCTCACATCATTCTCATTCTGGGGTTCTTTTCCGTTTGTGATTTGTTTCTCTCACTGTACATTTCTGCACAATGAACACAGACTCAGCTAGTTGTTCACCAAATCTTTCATGTTTATGTGTTCATTCCTGTTCTATAAATATTTATTGAGGGCTCAGTGTGCTTAAGGCACTGTCTATACCTAAACAGAAAATAATACTGAGGACCTGGTGTCATATGTAAGGTCATGGTAAGCAATGGGCTAATTGAACTGAAGATACTGGCAGGATCTGGTCAGCTAGGCATGTACTTCACATGCTTGTTTCTCTCTCACACACACACACACACAAACACATGCACAAACACACACACTTTTAGAATCTTGAGCATTTAAGGTCAACATGTAACAAAACTCCAACAGTAGAAAAATATCTCCATGGTTTTCAAGAGCGGGGAGACCTGGCTGGGGCTAAGGATGATTCTGTCCGTGACTTTCAATCTGACCTTCAGCAAATGAGTTCACCTCTCTTCACCTCAATTTCCTATGAAGGTGAAGATTCTCTGTCAGTTTTACTACTTCATCCTCAGTTCCTAGATAAAGCCCAGCACTGGTAAAGCTCACTAAATATCTTTTAAAGAATGAGTGAAATGGTTTGGTTTCAAATGGCCAGGGTCTGGGCTGGGCCACAGATGACGTGGAAAAACTGAAGGCCTACAGCCTTCACCAAAAATAGCCTTGGTGACTTCCTTGTCCCTTCACTTTAGGGTCAGAACTAATCGGAGAGTTAGGTATCTAGTCACTGTGATGGTGAGGACTGAAGAGCCCAAAAGTTAAAATGAAAAGGCTGGGGGAGAAATTTACCCAATGCCTTGCACAGAACAGGTCCACGTGCTGGGTGCGGAGTGGGATGGAGTGAGGTGGGTTTGGGAAGGCAGTTTTGGCAGTAACTGAACAAATATGTGCCCAGGTCGGTCTAAGCTGTTTGTTAAGATGTCATTTTAAAAAAAGCACTGAGTAAAAAAATCCAGTAACATCTTTTCCAATTACTTGGACAAACATAAGCGTTAATTTCTCTCTGACTCCATCATATCTTATGTACCTCCTTTATTGCCAACGCTGTAGTTTATTGCCAATATTTTTCACATATTCTTGCAAGGTTATATATTCATGAAGACTAAAATGCTTAGCACACAGCAGATGCTTAAAAAATATTTGTTGGAAGAATACACTGCCCTTTCTGGCATGAACATTCACAAATGTCACATTACTACCTTCCTATGTGAACATTTAAAAAGTTTAGTTTTATGTTTGATAACCTGTCTTGCCTGTCAGAAAACAAAGATTTTAATGCAACTTACTTTACAAAGTGCAAGAGGAAAATATTTCTTCACAGCCTTCCTCTGAGACATTTCTCAATTTCACTCCTTTCTCCATTGAAATGATTAATATCTTCTCTGTGTTGGTTCTTCAGGTCACCTAGCAAATGTACATCATGACCTTTTGAAAACCCAAATAGAGACTTACCACAGGAGTAAATGGTGTAGCAATGTTTTCTGTTGTGACAATATTGTGTTTGCAATAAATAAAATCAGGAGAACAGAAAACATTGTCTTCATAATGGAGAATGATTGTTACACAGTCAGAAAGCAGTTGTCAACTTGGTTCATCAAGAGTTGTCATTGAACCAAATTTATTGTAGGCAGGGAAACAAATCTGTAAAGAATTGTTACAATTAGCAATCTGCCACTTACCACAGAAACAGCCTCTTTGTACAGCACAATTTAAGTTTTTTATTTAAAGAATTTTATTACTTAATTACAGTGGACATTCAATATTATCTTGGATTAGTTTCAGGAGTACAACATCTTGGTTAGACAACCATATACTTCTCAAAGTGTTTCCCCAGTAGTTACAAAATAGTCATGGAACATGAAAACAGCATAGAAAATATGGTCAATAATATTAAAATAACTATGTATGGTACCAAGTAGATAATTGAGATATTAGGGGAGACTCTTTGCATAGTATTTAAATTCATTCTAAAATAAATTTTATTAAATTACATTTTAATACATTACATGGCATAATAACTAAGAAAAAACACCCCCAAAAACCTGTCTGTTAATTTATTTGGCAGTGGACACTGTTGTAAGTTAAAAACTGGCTGCTATGTTATAAAATTTTGATTTCCTAGACAGAGATGCTCTTGTTGATAGCCGTGTAAGAAGACCAAGACTCTGCTTCCTTGACAAAGGAAGAGGTCTCCTAACTCTGCCCAGGTGACTTCAGGTCTCTAAGGATTCTCCGACTTAATTTTCTTTCTACGTTCTCTTGACTAGTTCAACTGGGAACTGCTGACTTCTCCAGCTTCATTTCCTGGTGTTACCAAGAGTAGCTCATTGGACATACTCTTCTTCATGGGCTCTGATCTGGAGGAGTACAGACAGTCCTTGGTCTCAGGACTTGAGCTTGGTCTCAGGACTTTGAACTTGATGGAAACAACAATAAATGAGCTTTCCTTCAGGCTGGGCATTGCCAGAGGACCACTCCTTTACTTTGTTTATGTGAATCATTTTGAGCCTAGAATAAATGTCACATTTCACCTTTTTTTATATAAGCAAGATGTATCAGTTTCATTCAAACAGCCAAGTGCTCCAACTCTTAGATTTTTTAAAACCTGGTAAGAGGTAAAAGTGACTTTGTTTATTGTAAAATTAAATTATATTTATTGTAAAATTTTTATTAGTAAAATTAGTGAACAACTATTAATTTAAATGGTATTGACAAGCCATTCTATTCATTCAACAAATCTGAATTGTAAGCTTTATGAGCTAGACTTTGTGCAGAGTATTTAAAATGCAAACACTAGAAGAACTCACAATCTATTGGAGAAGGTATAAGCCAGACAAATATATTAAAGAGTAATAACTACTAAATTAAAGGTGGGAACATTGAGAAGGGACCCTAACTCATTATAACTTCTTATCTTGTATTATGCTCTCCTGGGTATTTTACATACATTATGTCATTGCAGTGGAGCACAAAAAATAAATTATCTATTCAAAAATACGTTCAATTTCTTGGTGTTCCTCTTGTCTTTCTGGCATCCCTATGATCCGGATATTGGGTCATTTACAAATGTCTCTGAGGTTCCTGCGTCCCTCCTCATTTTTTTGAACTCTTGTTTCTTCCTTCTGGTCTGCGCTATTGGTTTGAGTCTCAGCTTCCTCTTTTTCCCTATTGGCTCCCTGTATATCTTCCCTCATTATCTTCATCATATTCTCCATTTGTTCATTTATTTGCATCCACCTTTCTTCCAGTTTTGTGAGCATTCTGATTACCAGTGTAATTGAACAACAATAAAATAGTTTAAAAAAATAAATAAGTAAATAAATTATCCACTACTGCTCTAAATTCTTCTAGCTAGACTAATAATCACATTAACATGAGCCAGATTAGCCAGATAAAATGGCCAAATAACTACGTCTATGTCGGGTTCCATAAGAATATGAGACATGAGGGCAGATTAGCCAGTTGGGGCTTATCTTGAGCTAAGGAGAAGGGGAGAGCGGTTTGGGACCACATGGAGATAGAAAAGCAAATGTTTGGTAAATAAGTGTCTGCTGGGCCATCTTTAACAATAGGACACAGAGAGGACTTTGATCCAATGGGCCTTGTTAAAGTTTATTTCTATCACACTTAGTTCATAATAAGTTAGTTATCTATGATGATATCTCATTTCCTGAACTACACTCTCTTTCTAAATTCTTTTAGACAGGGGGAAGGTCAAAGCTTTTTACTGAGTCTTTTGTTTCTCAAAAATAACCAACTTAATCAATATCAAAGTCACATTTTGGCATGGCAAGCTGTGTTTCCTATCAGTCCCTCCTTTGAAACGCCGATAAGAAGTTTCGCAGTCCAAAAGCTGAGTTGATAGACTGCCCCACGCCTCACGCATGGCCCCCAGTGCACTACGTAATTCTCAGGTCTTGTGAGTAATAAATGTTTATGTTTTCAGAGTTTCCTGATGGTTGTTGCTGAAGGGCATCCTGCAGTCACAGTTAGGGCCGTAAGGGCTGGTCTGATCACAGCATTGGTTATTGATAGGCTGAGACCCACATAAAACACACTATTATTTAAAAAATGAATATAATGAGTGGCAGGTTTATTAAAACTAGGTTTATGCAATAATCAAAAATATGTTTCACATTTATTGATAGTAGCAAATATGCTCTTTATGAATAATCATGTAAATTTCAAATTATTGTTTCTTTCCCTACTTTACGATCTCTTACATTGACTGTATAATCCCTTTCTAATTGTTAGTTCTCTGTAATTGGCTAGTGAAATAATTAGTAAACTCAAGCATACAGTAAAATTCTTCAAAATTAAGAACCCTCTTCCTCTGGCAATGATACAATGTCAAGTCAGACTTCTGAATTTTTCAGAATTGTTGGCACAATAATAATATTTACTTTCTTTGTCAATACGGTTCTTAACTTTGTTAAAAAAAATCTTTGACATCCTTCAAAGCATCTCCAGAGACCAATTATTAGCTCTGTGGGTTATTTGTAAAATCCCTACATGGCATACAATTTTCATTTTATGTTGTATATTTTCCTATTTTTCTATTTGAAATGTGATTTCCTTACAGACAATCAAAAGCCTTGATCTTCAATATTGTAATAATTTGGAGCTATGTGTTGACTAACTGTAATAATGCAGTATCTGAAAAGGGAAAAAAAAATGGGAATAGGAATTTGGCCTCCTTTTTCCCAGACCAGGAATTTCCATACCTCAAGAAAGCTCCTTTACTTTTTTGCTAGAATAGATGACCAGACTTATTGTACCAAATATTCATTCCTTCAGAGAATATGAATTACTAAATAGATTTCTAGGATGGGGCCTTGCAGCCTAAATCCAATCTCTCTATCCCTCTTGGCTGAATTGATTTCAAGGTCTTCCCTCCCCCACGTTCACTTGGAAATACTGAGTTCAGGGTTTGCTTGGTGTGCCCTTCAAGAGATTTCTTAGCCTTCAGCTTAAATTGAGACAGGCGTTCTGTGGTTACTGCTTTTCCTAGTCAATGGCCTTTTAGTGACTGATATGGAGAGCCTGGGGGGACAGCACAACCTCATGTCAACCCCCAACCATGAGTGTGAAGAGCTCTGGGGGTGGAACACTCAACTTTGCTGCTCCTGAGAAGAAGACACTAACTTAGGGCTGCAGTTAGAGACACAGTGTTGGAGAGAACCCACCCACCACCCAGAGGAGCCCTGGAGCTCCAAATTTGATGTGATGTGATATGAGGTGATGTGGGCAAAGAGTTGGCATACCCTGAGGTAAACTTCAGGCTACATAGAAGTAGTTGAATAATGAGTATTTAAGCCAACTTTCTGAGGTGAGCATTCCTTGACCCAGTATCTTCTTGCCGGAGCACCAGATGTTCCTCTTGTGTTCAGGTAGGCACTCTGTCTCTGAGAAGAGCTCTGCAGGGATAGCTACAGAGGACTGTGTGATGTGACCAACTCCTGATGACTCTAGTGGTAGCCATCACCGTGGACATGAACACACCTGTGAGGACAGCATCCAGGATGGGTAGGTCCTCTATTCAAATGTGGAAAGATGATTCATCAAGGACTATGCAATTGCTGTGGAAATGCAGGGCATTGGTATGTATCAAGAATTAATTGGGTTAGTATTAATTGAGATAATGGACTCTTTTAAAAACTGTCTAACCATGTGCTTTTATAACATAAAGGATATACACTAAGAAAAGAAGAGTGAAAATTACTTAATCCAAAAACATAGTCTAAGGTCAGTATCAAGGCTAGCAGTTACTGTTAATGAAGGTAAGCCTTGGACCTTCTTCTGCTGGGAATTAGTAGGGAAAAAGATACACAGTGAGTGTCATAACCTTTACATTAACCACAAGCTACAATAACAAAGGACACATAACAGTTTATTGAACATGCACATTCTTCTAGCACTTATTTCTAAGTGTTAATGCATGGCAATTTAAATAAGGAATATTGACTTTTGTAAACAGCCCTCTAAGATATGAAAGAAACAACTAATTTTTAAAAGGCTTTACTCAGTTGGGACAGAGGGATTAAGAGTAATCTAGCTGAAAATTTGGGGGGAGCAGACAGACTATATATCCCTTATACAATTTCCAGCCACTTAACTTTGCAATTCTGATAATCAAATACAACCAATATATGGTTAATGGCATAATTATAAAATGAAATTTGTTCTGAATAATCAAAGAGTATATCAATTAGAGATCTTAGTTTTAGTAATTCAGAACACATGATTTCTATATAAGTATTTGTCAATAAATTATATGGAATGTCACTAATCCAAACTTTATTTTACATATTTTGATGCTGTGTGTGTATCTGTATATTTATATTGGCATGAACCTGGAGAGATGGGCAGATGAGTTTTTCAAAAGCCAGGTAGGAATAGATTAAAAAGAGAAGTGAAGGAATGAAGTAGCACTGAAAAACAGTCTACTTTCACTTCTGATGCTAGTTAATTAAATATATTTGAAATATCTGGGAAACCTGCCAGGTGAAAAATATTGAATCTATTTTCAAGTTTTTTTCTTTTTTTAAAAAAGTTAGATTGAGGCATCTAACAAACATCCTGATAAATGGGAAAATCAATCAACCATTTGGATGTTGTATCATGGTTGAATGACGAACTTTTACATTTCCTGCCTTCCCAAACATTTTCTTAATAGTCAGAATCATGTAGACAGAGATGAACTGATAAATTCCATAGGACTGAAATGTAATCAAATGAAAGAAGAGGTAATGTCTGAAAACGTGTTGTAAGTTGCAAACAACCACATAAATATAAGGTATTGTTTTTAATTAATAACAACCCCCCCCCCCACCGTGGGCCTGTGGCCACGTGAGGCCCAATGGGCCTCGATTTCTTCACCGGTTCATTAAGGTTCTGTCTAAGTTTCCTCTTGCCGCTGCAACACGTGACCGCAAACTTGATGCCTTGAAATAACGCACATTTATTCTTAGTCAGAAGCCTGACACAGGTCTCACCGTGTCAAAACAGGTCAAAATATGTTGTGTCAAAACAGGTCAAAATATGTTTTTTTTTTTTTTGAACTGTAGGTGGTAAGAAAGATGGCACTTATATCAGGACATTTCTAATGGATTTTATCCCTGTGTTCTGTCCTTACCCTGTGAAAATAGGGAAGAGGAAGGGTGCCAACAGCAAGACCATGAGGCTCTCCCTGCCTTGTAGGAGCCCTGAAATGTTCCTAATACCAACTTTGAGAGCTTATTTTCTTTGTGCCCCATTCATGGAACAATTTTTGAGCCTGGTGATTCAAAGCCTGAGATTTAGAAACAAGCAGAACAGAAGTTGTCTCTTATCAGAAGTGAGACCGAGGACCAGCTGTTTAACCTCTAAGCCTTATCTCCTCGCCTGCTAAATGTGGGGCATTAGTAGTTCTGTTCTCTTCAGGGTGCTGGCTAGTGCTCTCTTACACTGTTGCTAACTCCAAAACACCCTTGGCACCTTCGAAGCACAAAGAGTCCCTTTATCCACACAATAATGATGGAATTGTTTTTTTAAATAGAGCAAATCAAACACATATAACCCATATTCAAGGACAATATTCTTGTCCTGCATTCAGGCTCATCTCTCCAAGCTGTCAGAGCAAATCACAGCAGAGTCAAAGGAGCAGGGTATCCACTGAGCCAGTCCAGAGGCCTTGTCCCTTGAATGTGCTCATTTACAAGACAAAAAGACCTCAGTGTTCTGCGAATACCCTACATCAGTCACTGTGGCCACATGTCCCTTCTACCAGTTGTCTTTCCCATTTCCCAGTGCTCAGCCTCTTGACCTTTCATACTGACCTCACACAGAGTAACTGCAGCTTTAAAACCACACCTCCCACAACTATGGTTACTCTCAGGACACCGTTGATGTGCTCATGGTCCCTGCCTCACTCTTGAAGGCTTCCAGTGGGAGAAAAAGGACCACCTCTATCACTACTCTGGCCTCCTGTGTCCCCTTCCTCACTCTACCAGTTTTTTCCATGGCATAAGATGACACATTTGCATTTGGATTACTTTACTCATATCCCCTCTTCCCAACACCACTGGGTATTCTCCCCATAATCACGTGACCATGGGTGATTCTGGGTTCCTTCTAAAAAAAGAAGGCATGCTCTGAAATAGCATGCAGTGTTGAATCTGCAGCTGAGTTTTGCCATCAGTTTTAATGCAAACGTTTCTGGAAAGACGACAGGTAAATAGCTGGGCAGACAGAGAGAATAGATACTCTAGACCAGGTGGGTTTGGCATCTCTGGGCCACACTAGAAGAAGAAGAGTTGTCTTGGGCCACACATTAAATACACTGTGACACATAATCACACACATAAAGAAATCTCACAATGTTTTAAGTGAATTTATTATTTTGTGTTGAGCTGCATTCATAGCCCTCCTGGCCGTATGTGGCCAGCTGGCCACAGGCTGGACTCTCCTGCTGGCTAGACCCAGATCTAGCCGCACAGATGTGGAAATATGGCTGTATGTTCTAAATAGGGTTATGGCTCAGGAAAGAGACTGGATTATCTCCTGTCTCACTAGGAAGGGGCCAGGTCAGAGTGAAGAAGGCTGCTGTGTGGGTGAAATACGGGCCATGGGGCCCCTTCACCACGGTGCTGGCACAGTCCTTTAAATGTAGGCTCAGGAACTTAATTTTTGCAGCCCAAGCATTTCACTGGACTCACAAGAAACTGGGTTTACTATTCATCTTGTTAACATAATACTCTAGTTGTAGATAAAACCAGGAATGAGGACGGATCAGCCACATTCAGAGAGCAAATGAGTGATCGTGTATTATATATGAAAACGCATGGTGGAAACTCTGCCAAAACCATGCAGCCAGTATAGCCTGGTGTAAATTCCCTTTGTACTCTAAGGATATTTATAGGTCGAATATATTTTGTCCCAACATGGGACAACTCTGATGGGTCATTTTAGCTCTGGAGCACCCTGTGTGGTCAGATAAGGCTGCCGTCGGGACAGTGAGAGGACGTCACATTTTCCTCCACTCTGCCTGGCTCTAGAGCTGGCCCTCACACAGAGTGGGGAAAAGTAGTTTTACCATTTAAGTACGAGAAACACAGAGTTTAGTCTTGTGTTAATATTTATTATCATATTATTTTCCATATAAACAACTGTAAACCTACTTTTGCCCCACCCTGTAGTCCATTTCATTTTCACATATACCCATCTTTGTTGCTATATGACATACCCACCCACCACTTTTCCTTTTTCCCTAATGTTTAGCTCTTTTGAAGACTGTCTCTATTAAAATCCATCCATTTTATAAAAGAAACATCCAAATCCATCATTTAAAAATGTGGATCTTTCCAAAGATTTCATCATGGAGCTCTGGAATCGATCCTGATTGCACTACTCAACCTGATTAGTGGAACTATTTTCACTTTACAGCTTTGGACTTAGAACCTATTAAATATTTTTATGCAAATCTGAGCAAAAACATTTCCGTATTTTTCATTTACATTTGGAAATGAGAGTGCATCAAAGATAGGCTGTGGCAGTTTCTACCCATAAAGAAGAAAACAATCAAAATGTCAACGGAACAGAGAGATTCTGAAAACAAAAGAAAGTTAAGATATTTACCCAAGGTCAGGAAGCACATTTGTTGTAGAGCTGAGAATAGAATGCCACCTAACTCCTTGGCCAGTGTCCTCTACAATACATCTCCCTGGTCAATATTTCCCATCTTGCCATGAAGGATAGTAGATGAACCTCTTTCATTTAACAAATGTGAGGCTCAGTGCCTTGGCTGGCTACTTGAATTTACTTCCATCCTTGTAATCTCCTTTTCAATCTACTCTCAGAATTAATTCAATCTGAAAGTTTTTGCTTTTTTAAAAAGATGATATAAATTTTAGGGGCTTAAGGAACTAGTAGACCTCATCTTATAAATTAGTTATGTGTTTGAAATTTCATGCAATTTCTATCATACCTCCTACACACAGTTCAAATACTAAAGAATTCTTCTTATTCCTCCTGCAAGATACCAAAATTAATTATTCTGTCCTCCATTATTCCATACTTCTTTATTATATTGCATTTATTTAATTGTTTGTGTATTTATCTGATTCCTTTGAATGCAGGTGATTTTCTTAATTCATATTTGAATCTTTAATTCTTAGTAGTTTTGGGGCATAAATTTAACAAATGCTAAGGGAAAAAATGTTTACATACACTTTTAATATTTTTGCTCTAGTTTCTATTGTATTTCCAAGAAATATCGTAGCAGAAAGAAATGGAAGCCCAATGATGCAACCCACAGTAAACATCACACTTAAGACTCTTCCAGTGTTTACTTACATGGCATTTTACTCTTGTAAGTGTGTGGTAGGGGAAAAAGTCTCTTGGCTCTGCCCATGGTAGTGGGGAGAGAAGTGGGGAAAGGGCAGAAGAGGGCAAGGGAGAAGCTCTGTGCCTTGATTATTCCTTTATAACAAACGGTGTAGGACAGAATCCAAAGTTCACTTGCTAGCCATTGTTTCCCTTGGAATACAAAAACTGCCATAGGGTTCATAGGAAAAGGTGAAAGAAGGGGGGAGTGGGAAGGACTTTAGATGGTTACTAAAATTTCAGGATTGAGACTCACCAATAGGGGCAGGGTGTGTTTAACTTACTTCTAAGATTTTCAGGGCAAATCCAGAGCCATATCAGCACCACTGCATGGCTGTTGGTGCTTCTGCAGATCTGCAGGAGCCATAAAATGGAGATAAATTGTGACTCATGTCTGACGAGGGAGCTGGAATAGGTAGTTAATGGCTAGCGGCACATCTAGAGGGTGAATGTAGAGCTGAGGCAGGGGGATACCAAGAGGTCAGGGCCGATTGCCAGCCGGTGTCATATAAAAGATAATAATTTGGAACAAAGGGGCATAAAAGACTACAAAGTTGGATGCAAAGTTATTAAAAATGTGTGTTGGTCTGTTTATCTGTGTGTGGGTGGGGTGTAGTTCAGCGGGATATATGTGTGTATATATGCATATATATGTATATGTGAGTACATGCATGTATATATTGATATGAGTATATACATTAGGACATGTTAAAAATGATTGAAGAAGACAATTTGAGTGATACAATTGAACTTCATTTAACACTTCATAAAACAGGTGATCTCTGTTCCCAATCTCTGTTCAGAAAAATGCAAAATAGGTTGGAAGGTAGGACATTTTTATAGGATAAATAGGATAAAGAATAAGGAATAAGGATGAGAAAAGCAGAAAATGAATGAAGAAAAGGGAACTAAGTATAAAGCCAAGAAGTGGCTTGGTGTTTGGGGATTGGCTGACTGACTATACTGTTTCCAGTCAAGTGGAACATTCGCTGGGACATGAAATCGTCTAAGTTTTGGTTTGCTGACATAGCACCATGAGCAGAAGCAGCTCCGTCTTGGGCCTAACACTTTATTTCAACACTCCTTGGTGGAGCTTTTCCTGACTCCCCAGGCATTTCTCTATCCTTCAGCAGTTTTCCCATTGCGTGTCGTTTATTCCCATGAAAGTAATCTTTTGTCTGTTTTTTCTCTTATCCCCATACTTGACTGTGAGCTGCTTAAGAAAAAACTTGTACTTTTTACTTGTGCATCCATAGTCCTAGCACAATTCCTAGTGGATAGTAAATGCAGGTCTGACACTTTATAAAATGTCAACTGTCAACAGACATTGACAATCTGGGAGTGCGGTTGGAGAGTGTGTGTGTGTGTGTTCAGAATCATGATGTACATAGTTGGGACATTTGAACGATCCTACAGGATTAGGAAATGGTTGCCCTTACATCTGAAGCCATGGAGAGGAATGAATAGTCCCAGTTACCATATGTGCATATCTGTGACTTCAGAGCCATGTCCCCATGCCCTCTGTTCTTTACAAGGAATCCAGAATTATGGATTCTAGTGATGGCTCTGCCATTAAGGAGTTTGTAGCATTTGATCATCATGAAACTTAATTCCTCAGGTTTCCCCCAGCTTCCCAGTTACTTGCTGAGGCTACCTGTGTTTCAGACTAGCTCTCCCCCTGAGAAGATCTATAAAAAATGAATAAAATAATTAAAAATAGCTCTTTGAAAAAAAAATGGGAAAGCAACTAAAGCAGCCAGGACTTGAGGGTAAAAAATCCTGGGAAGAAGGGAGCACATTGAGTTGCTGGGAGTTCTCCACCATTTTCCTTGCAGGTATTTGCTGATCTGGAAGAAATGCAACACCTTTGGCGGGTCAAGCTTTTGGCAGCCAGGAGTTCAGGGGTAAAAAACATTCAGGACTTGACAGGTCAAGATACTTGAGAAAGAATAACCTCTGTACTACATTTTTCCTCAAGATATTTGCTTATATTTAAGCTGGAGGGGAAAAGAGTGGTTACTAGACAATATTTTAATTGAAAAATATGACATAACATGGTTTATATGATGCAGCAACATATATATTATGAGGAAAATTTATATTCTTAAATATATGCATTAGAAAAGAAGAACATTTTAAAATTATATAAATATCCATGTCAAGAATTTAGGAAATAAATTGTATATTAGATCTAGAGAAAGTAAAAGAAAATAATAAAGATAAGAATAGAATTAACTGAAATAGAAACAAGTGTTTAATAAAAAAATTAGCCAAAACTAGAGTTGCTCCTTGAAAAGAAAAGTAAAATGAGTAAACCCTAGTTAGACAAGTTAAAGAAAAAATGAGAAAGTAAGAACAATTTATAAATACTAGTAATAAAAGTAGTACATAACTACAAACCTTATGTGCATTAAAAATATGAGATGTGGAAGGAGCGAAAGATGGCGGCGGTGAAGGAAGAACCGTGATCGCTTTCCTCCGGCCCACTGGCGGGATATCTGGCCGATTTTCGGAGGAGCAGAGCGATCACACAGCTGTATTCCGGTGTGGGGGAAGATTGGCAACCAGGACTGCGCACAAAACTGAAAGATCAGCGGTAGGGAGACTGCTTCGGAGGGAAGGGGTCTCTTGGGCCTCACGGGGAGCCGGGAGGTCTGCGGATCCAGTAGCAGCAGCTTCCCGGTTTGCTCCAGGTTCCGTGGGAGGGAGCTGGATTGGGGTGTGTGAGTTGCCAAAGCAGACGCGCGCGACTGTAGGAAGAGCCTTGGTCCCCGGCAGTCCGGAGGCTGGTGCGTACCTGGGGACTGTTCTGCAGAGGCTGCTGATCCCAGCCGGAGGAATTGGAGTCTGAATTGAAAGGCAAACCCAAGCCCACAGCTCCTGGATTGGGC
>PVJI01005008.1:0-93618 GCA_004026765.1 Micronycteris hirsuta
TCTTCTTAGTTTTAATCTTGGGTGATGTAATTATGATGTGCCTTAATGTATGCTTCCTTGGGTCCAACTTCTTTGGGACTCTCTGAGCTTCCTGAACTTCTTGGAAGTATCTTTCCTTTGCCAGATTAGGGAAGTTCTCCTTCATTATTTGTTCAAATAAGTTTTCAATTTCTTGCTCTTCCTCTTCTCCTCCTTCTGGTACCCCTATGATTAGGATGTTGGAACATTTAAAGTTGTCCCAGAGGTTCATAAGCCTCTCCTCATTTTTTGAATTCTTGTTTCTTCATTCTGTTCTGGTTGAATGTTTATTTCTTCCTTCTGGTCCAAACTGTTGATTTGAGTCCCAGTTTCCTTCCCGTCACTGTTGGTTCCCTATATATTTTCCTTTATTTTGCTTTTCATAGCCTTCATTTTTTCCTCTATTTTGCAACCATACTCAACCATTTCTGTGAGCATCCTGATTACCAGTGTTTTGAACTGCGCATCCGATAGGTAGGCTATCTCTTCATCACTTAGTTGTATTTTTTGAGCTTTGATTTGTTCTTTCATTTGGTCCATTCTTTTCATCTCAGTGGGCCTGTTATGTAGTAAGGGGCAGAGCCTTAGGTATTCACGAGGGCAGGGTAACCCACGTCACTGCTGTCTGTTGGAAAGGGGTCCGAGAGGGAACAATGGCGCTTGCTCCGCTCTCTTCTGGGTTTCAGTCACTTCCCCTGCTACCCACAAGAAAATTGGGCCCTCTGGTGTGATTCCCAGGTGGGTGGGCTTGTGTATGGTCTAGGACCCTGTGGGTCTCTCCAATGAACTCTCCTGTGAGGCTGGGAGTTTCTCCCCCTGCCACCTCAACCCCCACAGGTGTTTTCAATCAGTGGTTTGAGGCTTTATTTCCCCGCTGGGACCCTGGGTTGTGTGGTCTGTCTTACTCCCTAGTTGTTCCTCCCAGTTTATCAGCATGCAGATGTGGGACTGCCTGCTCCACCAGCTGCCTTCTTGCTACATGTCCTCTCCACCCAGCTGCCCATGTCCACCCCTCCTATCAGTCTGGATGAATGTTTCTTCTTTAATTCCTTCACTGTCGGACTTCCACACGGTTTGACTTTCTGTCAGTTCTGGTTGTATTTTGCTTTTTAAATGTGTTGTTGTCCTTCTCTTGGTTGTGTGAGGAGGCACAGTGTGTCTGCTTATGCCTCCATCTTGACCACTGTCTGCTGTGCAAAAGCTTTTTAGCTTGATGTAGTCCCACTGGTTTAGTTTTTCTTGTTTTCCTTGCCTGAGAGGATATATCAGAAAAAATAGTGCTACAAGCAATGTCTGAGATTTTACTGGCTATGTTTTCTTCTAGGAATTTTATGGTTTTGTGTCTAACATTTAAGTCATTAATCCACTTTGAATTTATTGTTGTGTATGGCATAAGAAGGTTGTCTAGTTCCATTTTTCTTCACGTATCTGTCCAATTTTCCCAATACCATTTAGTGAATGAACTGTCTTTAGCCCATTGTATGTGCTTGCTTTCTCTGTCAAATATTAGTTGACTATAAAGGTGTGGATTTATTTCTGGGCTCTCTATTCTGTTCCATTGATCTATGTGTCTGTTTTCATGCCAGTACCATGCTCTTTTGATTATTATGGCCTTATAGTATAGTTTGATATTAGGCAGCATGATTCCTCCAACTTCGTTCTTCTTTCTCAAGATCACTGTTGCTATTTGGCAGCCTTTTGTGGTTTGAGGGAGTCATTTTAGATGCTTAATATTTTTAATTCTGGATAAAGACAGTAAGGACTATAGGTAGGAAGTGACAATGTGCCTAAAAATTTGGATTTCCACTTGCAGAAATAATTCCATTTTAAAATAAATAGGAGACACAGACTATAAAGAAATTGAGTAAAGAAAAACTTGATTCAGAGCTTTAAAAATGAAGCAATTTTTAAAAACAAGTATACCAATACTTTCTTCAAATTTAAAAACCAGTAGACAAGGAACATGTATAAAGGACCCATGGACATGAACAAAAGGATAGGGACTGACTGTGGCAGAGGGGGAGGGGGAGGGGTAGAGGAGGGCAACACAGGGGAGAGCAACAGGGGAAAGATTGGGACTACTGTAGTAGAACAACAATAAGATAAGATAAAATAAAATAAAATAAGCCTAGTATTAAAAATCTATCAAAAATAATCAGTAATGAACATAATTTAAATATAATAGAATCATTTAAATATATAGAAATATATAAATTTTTATTAATTAGTATAATAGCATTAAATATTCATTTATTAAGCAAATGCTTAGTGCCCATTTTTAAGTCAGGTGTGGGGATACCTCAGCAAAGAAGACAGCCCTGGCTGGTGTGGCTCAGTGGATTGAGTGCCAGCCTGCAAACCAAAGGATTGTCGGGTCAATTCCCAGTCAGGGCATAGGCCTGGGTTGCGGGCCAGGTCCCTGTTTGGGGGGATGCAAAAGGCAACCAATTGATGTTTGTCTCCCTCTCTTTCTCCTTTCCTTTTCCTCTCTCCAAAAATAAATAAAACTTTTTTTAAAAAAAGAAAACAATCCCCATTATTTTTGTTAGAATAATTTTAAAATAGAAAGCAACTCACTATTTTCAAGTCCTGGATTAATTTATTTTCTAAACACTTTGTAGATCTCATGTAAAAACTTACGAGTAAAAATGGCCTTCGAGTACCGACTTCGCATTAGAAACACCATCTAACGACGACGGGTGTCCTGCGGGAGAGGGCGGGGCGGGGCGGGCGAGCAGTTTACCCGACGGAAACAGGCCCGTTACGGACCAGCGGTCTCTCTCCGCGCTTGCATAGAGTTTACCATCTGGGCTTTTTCATTAAATGTAGTATAAGAAGGTACTATTCACTGAGTATTTGTACATACATTGTTCCAAGAGCTTCCACCCGTTAACCGTTTCATCCTTGTAATAAGCCCATGGGGTGTGTTCTATTTTTGACCCCCGTGTCACCGAAGATGAAACTGAGTTGAGAGTAAAGCAACTTGCCAAGGGCACACATCCGTTTGTTGACTAACCTGGGATTGAACCTAGGAGTTTCAATTTCATGACTGACTTTTCTTTTTCAATCCACTACACTACGGTGCCCAAACTGAAGTCTGGTACTGGTCAAGGGGGTGTGACTGTGCCGCTCTGATAGGCCGTTGCCTTGTTTCTAACTCACGGAGCCATTACCTCCACCGTCTACAGGAGAAGCACAGCCCAATGTCTCACTTTCACTTGGAGAATCTGGCAGCCTGCGGATCAAACTTGTTCGTGGCAGGAACAGAGACAACCGCGTCTACCCTGAGATACTGTATCCTGCTCCTAATGAAACACCCAGAGGTGCAAGGTACCGCGATGTTCTAGTGACCAAACAGAATGAGATCCAGGCACCGGACGAGGGTGGGAAGACACTGCTGACGCGGCTCCGTTTCTCTGGACTGCCTTTTTGAGCGTCATGCAAAGAGCCGTCTGTGTGGTTTTGCTTTTGCAGATCAGAATTCTATCGATTAATGCTGATGAGGAAGAAACACCTTTAGGAACACGAAGGCTGTTGTTTAAGTTGCAAACAGACGAGCATCTGAATCCCTACTCTTACACATGAGGGGTAACGCCAAGGAGTGAGCCCTGTTTAGATGAGGGGCCCAGGGGCCACCCTGCTGGATTCTTATCCTAGGCCTGTCAGTTCCAGGCTGTGTGACCTCACACAAGTTATTTCATCTTTCAGGCCTCTGTTTTTCCATCTTAAAAATGGACCAGATTCCCCAAAGGGGATTTTTAGCTGTGATATAATTCCACATTCAAAAATGGAATTGTAGTAGCTTGATTTTTCTCAAGCACATTCTCAGAGCACAGGCCTTACAAAGCCAACGTTTATACTCCTCAGCCAAATGGTTTCACCGTTCCCACAAAACGCCTAGGGAGACAGGGTGACGGTGACAAAGGAGGTGCTCCAGCTAGAGTGGGGATTAAACATTTTCCCTCTGCAGCCACTTTGCCAGGAATCGTGGGATAAACCATAATCCCCATTGCAAAGGTCCCGCCTCACCTGTGCTTGAGAACAAACCAATGAAGCCAGGAAGCTGAGAACATAGTTAACCCAGCCTTTCTGTTTCCTTCAGCAAAGTCTCTGGTATTTACAGCAAAATAGAATATAAAAATTCCATCAAGTGCCGAGCAGTGGGCTGTTCAGCAACATCTCTTTGATCTTGGCAGCCTTTTATAGGCCACTTTCTGTTGCACATTGCAAGCATTTCAAGTAATTTCCAGGTGTCCAGGGAACACGTCTCTAAAGTAACATTCATGATTCATATCTCTGCAGCCAAAGTTCATGAAGAGATTGACCGTGTGATTGGACGCAACCAGAGCCCCTCCATGAAGGACAAGATGAAGATGCCTTACACAGAGGCTGTATTGAATGAGATACAAAGATACATCAAACTTCTTCCTTTTAGTATTCCCCATGCTGTGACCCAGGACACGAAATTCAGACAATACATCATCCCCAAGGTCAGACGTGTCTGGAAAAACTGACTGGCATAGAAGGGGCAGCACAATCCCTCCGTGGTCTCTGAGGGGCTCTCAATTCTATTGTAGGAAGAGATGCAGTCGAGCTTCAGGAATGGAAAGGCCAGAGTCAGGTGTTCTGAAAGGGTCATCCTGCCACCTCTGTAGCCCCGTCTCTGCCTTCCTAGAGTGGGGGAGGCTGACCTGGGGCTTCCAAGGCCCCCTGCCACTCTCACATAGAACGTATTAAGAGAGCAGTGATTTCAAGTAACGAGGATCTTATGGAAACTGAAATCTGATTTTTCATGATGAATTATAAAAGGGGGAAGTGGAAGATGTGTCTGTAGCTCTCAGGTAATGAAGCCAAGTGTCAGCCTTCTTAACCCAAATTCTCTCCTCCCAGGACTTTCCCTACCAGGACATTTGAGACATTGGTGTCCACTAACAGTTAACATTTGTAGGACATGTGGCATTTACCAAAACTTTTCCATGCACACCAGGCAGAAAGTCAGTCTTCTGTTGAGATTAGGGCCTTGGGTTTTATATTGAGGTAGTTCCAGAGGGTAGAGGAGGAAGAAAAGGTGTCAAACCTCATCAAAATCTTTCAAAACAGAATCAAAATACTGTAAAACAATACCAGTCTTAAAAATATCAACACAGAAATATTATTAGCACATGAAGTCTAGCATCACATTAAAAACACGATGCCACCAACAACGGGAGATAATCAAGAACACAGGAAAACTAACACCAAGAAATCTAGCTTAATAAAATTCACCAGATAAGTAGAATTTAGGAGAAAATCACACAGTAGTCTCATTTGTACAGAAAATGTATTTGATCATATGCAATACCCATTTTTAATTATAATTTTATTTTCTAATTGCAGTTAACATTCAAAATTATACTAGTTTCAGGTGTACAATATGGTGGTTGGCCATTTCTGTAACTTACGCAGCGATCCCCCCAATACATCTGACACCCACCTAGCACCAGACATATTTATTACTATTTCGTTGACTATCTTCCTATACTGCACTTTATACATCACTGTGTCTATTTTGCAACTGCACTCTGTACTTAGTTTTTAATTTTTTAAACTTTCATAAAATAGAAATAGATAAATAACTCTTTAGCCAGAAAAAAAACATACTTCCCAAATCATGCTTATTGATGAATGACTAAAAGCTTTCCTAATATCAGGAATAAAGCAAGGCTCTCTACCATTGCTAGTGATATTCAAGTAGCATTAGAAAAAGTAATGAGCTAAAACACTTAAGAGAAAGAATCAACTTTTTAAATGATATAATTGTACCTGGCAAAATACAAGAAAATTAGCTGATACACCATTGCAAAGATATAATTATTCAGTGGTTAGGTACAAATTTATTATTTAAAAAATCAATTGCTACCTATATAAAATAAAAACCACTTTTAAAATATAATGAAGATAAGTTCTCATTGATTAAAAACAAAGATAAAATAGGAATAAATGGAACAAAAACTCAAGATCTATGGAAAGAAAATTTTAAAATATTAATGAGAGATAAAAGTGTTTGAATAAATTAGAAGACTAATTCTATGTTTGGGTAGAAAAATAGCAGTTATTTCAAAATCAATCTATACATTTATGAGATCTCAATAAAAATATCAACCAGAATTTTTTGGTAACTAAATAAACTAGCAGAACCTAAATTTGATATGGGAAATTAAAAAATAAAAATAGGGATAGGTCCTACCAAATGTTAAAATATAATTTAAAGTCACAGTTATTAAAACAATATAATACAGCTTCTTAAAAAGACAGATCAAATGAATAAAGTTGAGAAATAAACTTAATTTTACATGAAAACTTAGTATGTGATAACGGTGCCTTCCCTCTAGAGGAAAAATATAGACTATTCAACAGAGGTTAGAAAACTCCTAGGGAGTTGGAAAATGATAATAACAGGTCCCTACCTCACGCTTTACATGAAAATTTATTCCAGGTAGCTCAAATAGATACACATAGAATATTAAACTGTAGAAGTACTAGGAATAAAAGCAATAATTTTTTTGAGAATTTCAGTTTCAAAAGACTTCTAATATTGATCTCCCCTCCCCCCCAAAAAAGGAATAAGAAGGCCATGTACTTAAAAATTGATAAATTTAGCTATATGTAAATAGGAAAAATCTGCCTGGAAAATGAAACCAAATCAGAGATAAATGACAAACTGAGAGGAAATTGTGCATAGTTCATAAGAACAAAGGACTGATTACTGAAAAATAAAACGAACTCCTACAGTCAGTGTGAACAAACTCCAAAACCAACAGGTGCAGTTCAAAAAAAAAAAGCTAAATTAAAATTTGAGTAAAAATAATTGCAAATGGTTATTAAATGTGTAAAAATATACTCACACAATGGAATATGATGAAAATAAATTTATAAAGGAAATTCTTTTTACTTACCACAATGTGTTGGCAGGATGTAAAAAAACATGTCGTTTTGCTAAATTGGTGTAACTTCTATGAAAGATGATGTGATAATTTCTATCAAAATTCAGAACACATATACAATTTAAAGAGTAGTTCCATTACTGGGAATTTATCCTTTGTGTGTATTTTCTTCAAAATAAGAATATTTATTGAAGCAATATTTGTGATATTTGAAGATTAGAAAATCCCCAAATGTTCATTTATAAAGGACTTAAAAAATCCTTTATTTCTATAAAGTGCAATATTAAGCAAGCCACAGCACACTGTGTGAACATAGTGGAGGGTATATATGTGTGTCCTCTTTTTTTAATCCCTAAGATGTCTTCCAAAGGATATATCATAAAATGGTAACAGTAATTACATCAAGAAAAAAAAACCCAAAACCTGGGGGCTTTGAGTATAAGAAGAAACTCATTTTCACTTTATACTCCTTTGTACATTTTTTTGATATTTTATTCCATGTGCATATATTGCCTATTCCAATAATTCTAAAATTATGTTTAAGGACATACAAAAGAAAGTAAAAATGGAGAAGGAAGCTTTCACTTAAACAAGGGTGCTTTATGATCAGACAGAACTTGGTTCAAATTGTAGACATGCCACTTGCTACAAGTAAGTTATTTTTCCTCTCTGAATAGCAACTTCCTCACTCTACAAAGAGGACAAAAAGAGAGCCATCTGGATACAGCTGGAGTAAGAATTAAATACAATTCATGAGCAGCTGACTAAGCACAGTGTTCGATAAATGTGAAGCATCCGAAATAAATGGGAGTGATCAATATTATTTTAACATTTAAGCCTCACAAAGGTCTTTTGTAAATTAGGAAGAAAGCCTGTGTTTTTTTAATCCCATCCTATTTTACAAGTGAGGGAAGTGAAGTCCAGATTCAAGTTTTCACATCTCACTTTCTTCCAGTCACACCTGAATTTAGAAAAGAACAAACTATGAACGAGGAGGTTCTTCCGTTTGCGGCAGCAGCTCCCGTCAAGCTCATGCCTAGACTATGTGGGTCACAAACCCCGTTTACCAACGACTGATTATTGCACGCGGACCATCCACTCCCTTTTCCCAAAGAGAATGATCTTATTGCTTTGATAAAATGCATTGTGTGATAGCGTGTGTGAAATAGCCGAAACTGGAGACAATCACTTGCCAGCCAAGCTTGCAAGTGCTCAGTCCTATTCAGTTCACTAGGGTGAAGAGTGTCGGCCTTGTGTAGGAAGCACGGACAGGCATGGTGACGCACAACTCCTCTCGCCTTCCTTGGTTCCAGGACACTGCTGTGTTCCCATTGTTGTCTTCCGTCTTGTATGATTGCAAGGAGTTCCCCAATCCAGAGAAGTTTGACCCAGGCCACTTTTTGGATGAAAATGGCAGCCTCAGGAAAACAGATTACTTCGTCCCTTTCTCCCTTGGTAATGTAAATAAATCAATTCAAACCATACACATGTTCATTTAGAACAACTTTTAGCTCACCTGAATTGATGGCATAACTAAGTGATCCACCCATGACAGCAAAGGCATCCAAGCGAAACTGTTACAGTTCCGGATGTGCTGTAACTCTGTGAAGCCATAGGGTTGGGTAAGTAGTCCTGGGACCACACTGTTGTTGGATGACTGAGTATCATGCCAGTTTTTATTTTTATTTATTTTAATATTTAAATATATTCCATTTTTATGCTATTACAGTTATCCCAGTTTTTTCCCCTTTGCCCTTCTCTGCCTGGTATCCCTATTCCTTTCAGCAATCCCCACCCGCTTAGATCATGTCCGCTTAGATCATAAATTCTTTGGCTGCTCCATTTCCTATACTGTTCCTAACCTCCCCCTGTCTATTCTGTACCTACCAATTTGTATTTCTTAATCCCCACACCTTTTCCCCCATCCTCCCTCTTCCCTTTCTCTGCCGAAAACCCTCCAAAGGATCTCCATCTCTGTGATTGTTTCTGTTCTGCTTGTTTCCTTAATTTCTTTTTTACATTCACTTGTTGATAGTTGTGAATTTATTGCCATTTTAATGTTCATTGTTTTGATCTTTTTCTTATATGATTCCCTTTAACATTTCATATAATAATGGCTTGGTGATGATGAACTGCTTTAGTTTCACCTTATCTGGGAAGCGCTTTATCTGCTCTTCCATTCTAAAAGGTAGAGTAATCTGGGTTGTAGGTCCTTGCTTTCTGTCGTTTTGAATAATTCTTGACAGTCCCTTCTAGCCTGCAAAGTTTCTTTTGAGATATCAGCTGACAGTCTTATGGGAACTCCTTTTCTAGGTAACTATCTGCTTTTCCCTTGCTGTTTTTAAGATTTTCTCTTTATCTTTAGCCTTTGGCATTTTAATTATGATGTGTCTTGGTAATGCCAGTTTTTAAAGAAGCTAAAGTCAGTCAATCCAATTCAAACGTCCCATATCACCAGATGACAAAGGGACCTGAGTGTACAAACTCTGTCTCTGTTTCTCTCCCCTTTGTAACATTGACTTTTCCAAGACAAATGTACAACTTTTTTCTTCCTTTAAAATTATCAACAATTATAAACTGTCTGATTCTTAGAGCCAGAAGCCATCATAGAAACCTTGGCTACTTCATATTTTTTCCTTCCCCTCTGAAATATAAGCCCCACAGACTGTTGCCTGTTTGCAAGAGCTGATTGGCTCCCAATTACTATTTCCCATAAGGTCATAAAGACAGCTTAGGATTGGTTAGCACACATTCTTTTTCCATATCTTATTCAATCATTTAATAAGTATTTTCAAAAACAACAGTTAAGAGGTTTTGTTTCTAATTTCAATGATAAGTGTTCATCATAAAAGATGGAAAATGCAGAAAAGCAAAAAAGAAATAAAAATCATCTGCGATTTCATTCTATAGAGATAATCACTTAATATTTTACTGTATGACTTCAAACAATTGTCTAAGTATACATAATAGATGTCTATTTTAAAATAAAATTTGGTTCATTCTGTACAATGTTTTTAAAAATATATTTTATTTATTTATTTTTAGAGAGAGGGGAAAGGAGGGATAAAGAGAGGGAAAGAAACATCAATGTGTGAGAGAAACATCGATCAGCTGCCTCTTGCACGCCCCCAGCTGGGGACCTGGCCCAAAACCCAGGCATGTACCCTGATGGGGATTCAAACCGGCAACACTTCGGTCCACAGGCCAGCACTCAATCCACTGAGTCCCAACGGCCTGTATCATCTTTGAAAATTTGTCTTCAAATTTTATTTTGTTGTGGTAAAAGACAGACTGTGGTATTAAATAATCTTTCACGTAAACATATGTAGGTTGCATTGTATGATAGATGCAGAAGGACTTATTTCATTAATTCATTCTAGATGGACATGCAGTTTTCATGTAACTCATCAATATCATAAATAACAATGTAAGTGACATCCTAACAGGTGAATCTCTCATTCCTACAGATAAATCCCCAGAAGGAGAATTACCCAATTAAAGAGTAAAAACTTTGCCCTGGCCAGAATAGCTCAATGGATTGAGCGCGGGCTGGGAACCAAAAGGTCACTGGTTCGATTCCCAGTCAGGACACATGCCTGGGTTGCGGGCCAGGTCCCCAGTGAGGGTAACGTGAGAGGCAACCATACATTGCTGTTTCTCCCCCTCTTTTTCTCCCTTCCTTCTCCTCTCTCTAAAAATAAATAAAATCTTTAAAAAATAAAAGATTTTTAAATCTTTTATTAAAAAAAAGAGTGAAAACTTCTTTAGAGAGTTGAGATCTATACTGACAGATATCCCTGTGCGGATTGATTGTCCTCCAGCAGCTGATAAGCATTCCCTTTCTGAACAGCATTTTCAAAAGCTCTGAGGGGCATGTTGTTCTGTTTTTTTGTTGTTGTTTATTTGTTTTGACATATCATATTTGAATAGGAGCTACTGTGTTTGAATTAATGGAAATGTTTTCTCCTTCCAGGAAAACGGATCTGCATTGGGGAGGGCCTGGCCCGTGTGGAGCTTTTCCTCTTCCTCACCACGATTCTGCAAAACTTTTCCCTGAAGCCCCTGGTGGAGCCCAAGGATCTAAATGTCCAACCTGTTGTTGCTGGGTTTCTCAGTATTCCTCCACCTTTCAAACTGTGCCTTATTCCCAGATAGAAGAACTTTTCCTCTTTAACATTTTAAACCAACTGGCTGAGGAGCTCGCTCCATTAGAGAGTTGTCTTCATAGACAAGGTTGAGGGTTCAATCCCTGGGTTGGGCACATATAAGCATCAACCAATGAATGCATAAATAAGTGAAACAAACCTATATTTCTCTCTCCCTTCCTTTCTCTAAAAATCAATCAATACATTTAGAATGAAGAAGTTCAAAGTAATTGCTTTTTCCCCTTACTCCCTGCACTCCATTCCCACCCCAATAGTCTTTCTCTTCATTTTAAATCCTTCATAGAACAGAACACTACTCACTATAACTTGATGAACATTTTTTAAATCTACGAGTCCCTTGAAAAAAGGAGGTGGGTCCTGAAAACTCCAAGGAAACAGTGTGTTTATCCCCTGTACAGTTCACGCGTCAGCAGAACACCACCAGGCCCACGGAAGACCTTTGTCAGGGACAATCAGCAATACAGTTGAGCTTACACTCTTTCTGTGGCTTTGGAGAAATGCTGATTTTCTGTAGTTTTTCAAAACAGAGAACTATAACAGCCTGTATGTATGATATCTATTTCTGATTGAAAGCACCTATATGATTTGTGCCACATTCATAAAATAAATTTTTACTTCCATGATAGATGGTCTTTGTGTGTTTGACTTTATTTCAAATCACAAAAATTCCTTTCCTTGAGTTACGGGTTTTCTACAGTTAGGCTATGATAGGTGAAATTAAATGATAGTTTCCTATCGCAAATCTCTTTCTGCCCCACACTCTGTATTTGCAGCAATTGATTTGCATGGGTCTCAAAGAGCATGCTGGAATAAGAACTCAAACCATGTCCACAGTTGGGACTCAGACACGCATAGCTGCATCTTATTCAGAAAGAGGCAAGAGGTGGAGATGGGGTTGAAGAGCAAGAAGAGTTGCAAGGGAAGAATGAGCATTCCCAAGAAAACAGTGACCCAGAAAACCGCTGCAATGACCCTGGCAGTGGCCCAGCTGTGAGCAGCAGCTGCCACAAAAGGGTGGCTCAAAGACCAAGAGGAAACCCAGCCTCCAGGGACAGTGGGAGCGAAAGGAACTTTGAAAGTAGAGTTCAGCTTCTGGGTAGATACCCCAAAGAACTGAACGCAGGGACTCAGAGAGATTTGTACACCCACAAACCTACCGCGTTATTCACAGGAGCCAGAGCGTAGAAATGGCCCAAAGGTCTATTGACAGATGAATGGACAAGCAAACTGTGACTATATTCAGGGTCCAGCACAAATAATGTGCCTTTTTTTTTATTACAAAATCATAAAAATGTAATTCTGTAACATAATGATGTCACACTCAAGCACACCATAGGACATTTTAGGGGAAATGTTCAATTTAAAACTGTAAATTATTACACCCATATTATTATCTTACCAACCACACTCAAGCAGGCCTTACTTCTGCCGGACCCTGTAGTATATAATGCAATATTATTCAGCCTCAAAAAGAAAGGATATATCTATATTCTGACACAGGCCATAATATGAATGAGACTTGAAAACACTATATACTAGGTGAAAGAAGCCTACAGACACAAAAGGCTACATATTTCATGATTCCTTTATATGAAATATTCAGAATAGGCAAATCCATTGAGACAGTAAGTGGGTTAGTGATTTCTTAGGGCTAGAAAGTGAATACAAATGAGCACACGATTTTCTTTGGTCAGGGGTGGGGTGATAAAAGTATTCTAAAATTAGATCACAGTGATGATCGCACAACTCTGTTTATTCTAAAAAAATACTGAACTTTACCAGTAAGTGAATTTTATAGTATGTAAATTATCTCAATAAAGCTGTCCTTTTATTTTTATTTTTTAATTATATTTTATTAATTATTCTATTAGAGTTGTCCCATTTTTTTCCTCTTTGTCCCCCCCTCATCCAGCACCCCCTGCTCCCTCAGGCAATTCCCCCACCATTGTTCATGTCCATGAGTCATGCGTATAAGTTCTTTGGCTACTCCATTTCCTATGTTGTACTTTACATCCCCATAGCTATTCTGTAACTGCCCTTTGTGCCTCACCTCTTCACTCATTCCTCCACATCCCCCTTCCACCTGGCAACCATCAAAACATTCTCAGTATCTATGATTTTCTGTTCCTCTTCTTTGCTTAGTGTGTTTTTAGATTCAGTTTTTGATAGATATGTGTTTATTACCATTTTATTGTTCATAGTTTTGATCTTTTTCTTTTTCTTAAATAAGACCCTTTAACATTTCATATAATAATGGTTTGGTGACAATGAACTCCTTTAGGTTTTTCTTGTCTGGGAAGCTCTGCATCTGCCCTTTGATTCTGAATGATGGCTTTGCTGGGTAGAGCAATCTTGGCTGTAGATCCCTGTTTTTCATGACTTTGAACACTTCTTGCCTGTCCCTTCTAGCCTGCAAAGTTTATTTTGAGAAATCAGCAGACAGTCTTATAGGAACCCCCTTATAGGTAACTAACTGCTTTTCTCTTGCTGTTTTTAAGATTCTCTTTTTATTTTTAACTTTTGGCATTTTAATTATGATGTGTCTTGGAGTGGGCCTCTTTGCATCCATCTTGTTTGGGACTCTCTGTGCTTCCTGGACTTGCATGTCTATTTCCGTCACCAAATTAGGGAAATTTTCTTTCATTATTTTTTCAAATAGATTTCCAATTTCTTGCTCTTTCTCTTCTCCTTCTGGCACTCTTATGATGTGAATGTTGGTACACTTGAAGTTGTTCCAGAGGCTCCTTATACTATCCTTGCTCTTTTCAATTCTTTTTTCTTCTTGTTGTTCTGATTGGTTGGTTTTTGCTTCCTTAAGTTCCAAATTCTTGATTTGTTTCTCAGCTTCACCCACTCTGCTGTTAATTCCCCATAAATTGCTCTTTATTTCAACAAATGTATCCTTCATTTGTGCCTGGATCTTTTTTATGCTGTTGCAGTCCTCACTAAGTTACTTGAGCATCCTTATAACCAGTGTTTTGAACTCAGCATCTGGTAAATTGCTTATCTCCATTTTGTTTAGCTCTTTTTGGAGTTTTGATCTGTTCTCTCATTTGGGCCATGTTTCTTTTTCTCCTCATTTTGGCATTGCCCCGCCCCCTGTGTTTGTTTCTATGTATTAGTTAGAATTGCTATTTCTACTCTCTGTCTTAGTAGGTGTCCTGTAGGGTTCAGTGGCACAGCTTGATCTATCACCTAAGCTGAGTACTTGAGGTATACCTTCTGTGTGGGCTGCATACACCCTCCTTTTATAGTGGAGACTGGGTTGCTATAGGCAGATCGGTGGAAGGGATTTACCCAGGCCAGTCATCTGCAAGGACTGGCTGTGAACACCACCAACCTCTACCCTCTGTGGAGGCTCAGCAGTGCAGGGGCAGGGGGGCAGTGCTCTGACATGGTCCGTAGCTGTCCACTGGGTGTGCACTCTGGGGTTTCCTGGGTGGTGCAGGCCAAGGTCAGCCACCACCTGTGTTCTGCCCTGGGACACCCAACATGAGCTACAAAACAATTTGAAGATGACTGCTACTTGTGCTGGTCTTGGAGGATCACAGGTGAAGCCAAGCTGTGATCCAAGGCTGGCTGCTTTTGGTGTTGGGCCTGGGGCCAATTAGCAAGAGGTATGGGATGTGGGGGCTCACTGAGGCTGGCTGTGGCTTGTTTGAGAGGATTTAGGAAGATCTGAAGCATGAGCTGAGACAAGCCATTCATATGGAAAAGCTGCTGTTATCAGCTTGGGTGGGCCCATAAGTTCAGTGGGGCAGAGCCTCAGGGAATCTCCATGAGGGACAAACAATGTTAGCCAGGCTGATGGAGTCAGATATGGCACCTGCCTATGGGCTCTGTGGAAGGAAGGCTCAGAAAAAGAATAATGGTCTCTGTCCATCTTTCTGTCTGGGAGAACGTTGGCCCCCATCTCACCCTGATTCTGGACACTTCAGTTTCTCCCTGTATGCCACTGGAGCCTTTTAAGATGCTACCTCAGTGCTAGAGCTGAGAGGGAGTGAGTCTGAGTAAGTCCGTGTGGGGGCCATTTAAAAGACTGCTTGGTAGTCTAGTAGTTTCTTCCACAAACTCAATCTCCATTGGTTTCTGCAGCCAGACGTTATGGGGTCTTATCTTCCTGGCACTGGAACCCTGGGCTGGGGGAACCTGATAGGGAGCTGAGCCCGATACACAGACCCTGCCTCCTCCCCTTTCCCTCTCCCTCTCCTGAGTTATCCCTCCTGAATTTTTATCCACCACACAGGGCTGTGGGACCAGCCCATTCCATGTCTCTGCGTTTCTGCCCCTCCTACCAGTCTGGATGGATGTGAAAATTTAGTTCCACACTAAATTTCTAATAGTTGTCGTGCTTCCATTCAACTCTATTTCTGATTGTGCTGAGTGATGGTTCTTCTATAGTTTAGTTGTAATTTTGATGTGGTTGTGTGAGGAGGTGAGCCATGTTTACCTATCTTGACTGGAGCTACCTAAAGCTGTCCTTTCATTGAAAAAGAATATTTACACAAACAAAAAACATTAATAACTAGTACAAATTGTCCTGGTAAGTAGAAACATAATGACTAGTGAGTACTTTATGACTTATGGGTATCTTTTAAACCCTGTCTAAGGGCATGCAACTGTGACAGGCAACCTCCGTGTTACGGAACTGCAGAGACACCTCCCGCCTGCAGAGGGGGAAGGACAGGCAACCTCTGTGTTTTGTCTCTGTACTTTGACAGCTTCCAGTGTTTTGTCTCTGTACTTTGTTTTTTGTTTTTACCAAATAAGATAGTTTAGACCTAACTTCTGCATCAGGCTTCTGTAATCTTGCTTTGCCACGTAGGCAGGAAGTCCGGGGCTATTTAAACCCCAGAGAGTCAGAGTTCAGGGCTCAGAATTTGGAGTCCTTCTCCTCTGAGTCTGCGCGTAATAAAAAGTTCGTGCTCCACCATCTTTCCCGCGTGTGAGTTGTTTTTCCACAACACAACTATCAAAACTCAGATTTTAGATAGTATCCCAGGTCAAGGCAATTTTGGACATCAGTATGGAAGTAAAACAGGTCAGTAAGGAGAAGGAGAAGATCCTAGCACCAGTCACAACCGGAACTAGAGGGAACTGGGCCACTTATGTGGAGCAAACAATCCAGTCTAGGGTTTCCAAGGGGGCTGGGCAAACTCAGACTAGATTGAGGCTGATGTTGAGATAGGAAAGAAAGACAGGAGAGATGGATTGAATTTCATGCATAGGTCCTACCTGGTAAATAGTAGGTGTTTCCACAAATTTGCAATCACAGAAAGACAGGTTTAGGACAAAATATCTTTAAATTAAAAAAAAAAAGATTATTGACACTAGCATAAATGGCCCCCATTTCTCCCCCTTTGCTTTCCTCCATGCAGCCCCTGCCTCCCCCTCTCCTCACCCTGCCGTTGCTCTGTTGTTGTCTGTGTCCATATATACATATGAACATATGCATATATGTTTTTTAGCTAATCTCTTCCAGTCCCCCCACCCCCTCCCCTCTGAGATCTGTCCATCTGTTCTGTGTTAGGACAAAATATCTTTGACTTTAGTGGTGTCAAATATTGTCTTGAAGACCTTATTTCACATAACCCATTACAAAAAGTTACAAAATATTCAGAGTGGACAGTTCTAGCTCTGAATTTTTGGTGAAGCTGCATTCAACTTCATATTTATGATCACTTGGGATGAAATAACCCCCATAAGTTTCCACTTCTCAGGGATCTCATAGAGCAAGCCCAAGGAGCTTGCTCAGGTCTCGCTTTCCTATTACTCTTTTCAGTTAGTTTCTAACACATAAGAACATGTTTGATCTTCTATGACGATCCAGTTGCTCCAACTGAAAAAAAATTTTGGGTCTTGGACAATAATTATTTTTATATTCAGGGTCAGTGTTTGCTTCAGGAGCAAACGTAGAACAGAATAAAGCTACTAGGTTTTAAAAGCTGATTATATCTGACATTTTCTAGCTTTGTGACCTTGGGTAGGTCCAGACTTTCTCTGATCTTCATCTAAAAAATGAAATTAATGACATCTACCTTCTAGGGTTAGGGAGTTGAGGATGCATGTAGTTTCCCTGGCATTTAGGAGGGGCTCATCAATGGTGCTTTTTGTTATCAAGTCATTGAAAATTCATTACCACAGTCAATGCAAATTCAAGTTTTAAGCTATTCATTGCTTTTTTTTTTGTCTGCTTCATAGTTTAATGTGTAAAATCCCAAGCTTAGTCACTATTCAATCAATTAATATTTGTTATTGTATTTCTCTGACACAATAGTAACAGCACTGGATTTCTTTTATATTTCTTATTATAATGTTGGATTTCTCTGAATCTAAGATGCCATTTGTTTTAAGATACATTCCAGTTTCAGAGACATTAAAATGTGAAATAAACAGCACTTTAGAATCAATGAAATATGCTTTCCCTTACTGCATTAGGACCTATAATCTACTAGTGGACCACTTAATGGGGCTACTCAAAGTCTGAATTGTGTTCATCCCCTCATTTCAGATGGCCAGATCCCTTTGAGTCATACTCTTCTTTTCCAGTTAACCTTCTGCCTGATACCTAATATGATGTCATACCAGTAAACACACATTACATAAGTTTTTCAAACTCAGAAGGAACCTCGTTACTCCTAACAAGGAGGATTACACAGGTACAGGCTATTTACAAATTAGGCAACACGGGTACACAGAATGGATTCAGAGTCCATGCCATTCATGCTTTCCATGGGCTAGAGGGCAGCCTGAGTCAACATGTCACCAAACCAATGATTGCCCTGTTGGATGTAGGGTTAGGGGGGAAATGTGGAAGAGCCAGGGTTACTGGAATTCCATTTAATCATTTCCTGTCCTGTTCTAAAGTCAACAACATGTGAATGCAGAGGAGATAGTTCATTATTTGTTATAGCTTTTCAACATGTATTTAATACATGCTATATACCAAGTATAGGAGGGACAGGGAGTCCACAAACAAATGAGATATTTCTCTGGCCTGAAGGACCTTATATTTTAATCAGATTTTCAATGCTCTCTATGAACAGGCTGCTCCTCCTATCCAAATAAACTCATTTTACTCAGGGAAGACACACACAAAAAAGGCCAACAATTATAACACAATGCTATGTTTGGAGAGAAGTGTGTGCACAGTTTTTTGTGAAACACAACAGAGGGATCCTGAAATCAGACCAGGGGTAAGTAATAGGAAAGGTTTAGAGAAAATGATGCCTGAACTTGGTTTGGAAACACAAATAGGAGTTAGCTTCCAAATGGAAAGTTGGAGAAAACCTATACAGAGACTTTTGAAAGATGGCAAATTGTCTGGTGTGGGGAGCAGGATAAAAGGATGCTGGGAAAGACAGGCGATCTGATGCTGGAGAGACGGTAAACATCAGGTCATGAGAGTCTGTTGCCAGGGCGAGGTTTGGACTGAAGTAAGAAGAACGGAGAACCAATGAAGGATCTGAACAGTGGAAGCGAGGGGCAGGCCGGAAACACGACGTGGCTGGCTGTGGCTGGCATTGAAGGCAGAGCACGCTGGCTGCTGTGTGGTGTGCGGTGGGAGCGGATTGAACCCAGGCAGGAACACAGATCCAGGCAAGAGTGAATGAGAGCAGAACTGAGGCGGTGGCAGTGGAGGTGAGAAGCAAGGGGTAGTTATGAGGATCCGCAAGAAAGGAAACTGAGTGGGCTTAGAGGCCGAGCCGAGGGCATTTGGGTAATGAGTGACCAGAAGAACATAGAATGGCTCCCACATTCTTGACTTGGGCAACAGGTGGTGCCGTTTCCCAAGAAGAGCTGGTGCAGGGGAAGAGATGCTGCATTTAGATTCAAACAGGTTGCCTGTGAGGTCCCTGAGGAATAGGCAGAAGGGGGAACATCCTAGTCAATGTAATAAGAAATAATAGATATGACTAATATATACATAGCACTCTACAGAGTGTCCAAAACTGTTATTGCAAAAGTGAGGCATTTCCCTCGCCAGTGTGGCTCAGTTGGCTCATCATTTCAGCAAAGCAAAAAGTCGCTGGTTCAATTCTGGTCAGGGCACATGCCTAATAGCGGTTCAGTCCTGGTTGGGGCACATGAAAGAGACAACCAATTGATGTTTCATTCCTTCTTCCTTTCCTTCACTTCCCCTCTCTCTAAGGGGGGAAAAAACACAACAAAACAGACAAGTTGTTCCGCTTAAAAAAAGAAAAGTGAGGCATTATTAGTGAAGACAAAGAACTGTGTGCATACTTCTCTACAAACATAGCATTATGCCATACTTACTGGCTTGTTGTTTTGTCTTCCCTAATTAAAATGAGTTTATCTGGACAGGAGGAGCAGCCTTTTTATAGAGAACATTGAAAATCCAATCATGGAGGATGATCTGGATTCAAAAAATAGAGAATACCTCTGAAGGATTTACCTTCTTGGAAACCCCTGAAGTGCTGCATTTAGAGAAAAGCGTGTTCAAAAATATTTGTTCTGGTAGAAGATAGTGGGAACACAGCATTTTGAATTGACTTCTAACTTTTGAAACCAAATGAAAGCAAAATAAAAGATCAAAAAAGAAAAACTTCTACCCTCAACAAATAAGGAAAAAGTTATAAAAACAAAACTATGAAGAATGACTGCCAACTGAAGAGAATTTTGACCTAATATCTGTGGGAGCGCAAAGCCAAGGCATCCCTGCACTGACTCTGGAACAGAGATCAATTTAACCAGAAGTAGGTGTCATGTTGCTGAGCGGGGATTGAAAAGTTAGCCCTTAAAGATAAAATATGTGGTTGAAAAACAGAGGAGCATAATAATCACCATCTCTTAATGAAATATATGCCTTTTTTAGGGCCATTAGTTGGCAACTATTATTACATCTTTTGAAGAGACATTTTTCTAAAGGTAAGTAATTACTTTAGCTTTCAACTTCTTTTTCTTCTGTTAAATATAAAAATAATAGTGTAATTTTTATTTTAAAAGCCTAAAGACTTTTCTGTAAAATTATTTACCTAGCTTTCTATCTGCAAATATATTCACTTAACAAACATTTATCGAACACCTAGTATGTGCTAAGCATTATTTTTTTAATGATTTTACTTATTTATTTTAGAGAGAGGGGAGGGGAGGGAGAAAAAGAGGGAAAGAAATATCAGTGTGTGGTTGCCTGTCACATGCCCCAACTGGGGACCTGGCCCACAACTCAGGCATGTGTCCTGACTGGGAATCAAACCAGTGACCCTTTGGTTTGCTGGCCAGCACCCAATCCACTGAGCCATACCAGCCAGGGTGTGCTAAGCATTATCCTAAGCATGGAGGACAAAGCAGTGGGGAAAAAAATCATTATCTCCATGCAACCTACATTTAGTGGTGAATACAGACCAAAAAGAAGGAACTACATAGCTTTATGTAGGAACTATATAGTGTAGTAAATAGGAATTATATAGTATGCCTGGAGGTAACGATAAGTGTAATGAAGAATGGGTAAAGGGTTAGAAAATGATAAGGGGTAGAAGCCAGGGACTAGTTTCAGGAGGGGAGTCTGTGCCAACCACTCTAAAATGGCAGTATTAGATCATGGACTTAAATGACGTGGAAAGAAAAGTCACACAAAGATTTAAAAGAGCACTCCAGGCAGGGAAAATAGCAAATGTCATGGCTTTGGGGCAGATCTAAGCTTGGTAAGATCCAAGAATAGAAAGGACGGTGTAACCGTTGCTTCCAGGGCCTGTACGTCATTGCAAGAACTGTTTGCTTTTTTCTAAGTGTGGTGGGAAGTCACGGAAATGTTTTGACTGTGAAAGTCATTTGATTTAATGTTTTTAATTTTGCCTAAAATTGGATCAATCACGGTAACAATCTCTGTCACTTTGGTAATAATCTCTGATTGTCTGCCAGGTTTTAAGAGTTGTCCCGATAGGACTGGTAACGGCGGTTATTCCTAGCTGACAAGGTGCGGGGGTAGTCCTACTTTTATCCTTGCACTTTTCTATGTTGTCTGCATTCTTATAACAAGCACCTCCATTTTTAAATGGCACAGGAAGTCATTTTTTAAAAAGAATCATTTTTCAGGTAGCCTTAAGAATGGAAAGCCAGCCTGGAGGCAGTTTTCAGATGTCCAGTGTGCGAGCCGAGGGACAGGGGCATTCTGGGGTGGTGGAAAGCACGCAAGCACTGGAGTCTGAAAGCTAATCGAATCTCCAGATTTGCCAGATATGAATTATATGATCTGTAAAATCCATTACATTTTAGGGGTTCTCATAGATATAAAGCAAGAAAGATTGAGGTAAAGATAAAGGGATTATGTGAGAAAAAGCACTTAATCATTCAGTCATCCACCACTCACCAAATATTTATTGGGAACTTGGGTCCAAGCCCTACTCTAGTTGCTGGAGACACATAGGAAAACAAAAGAGGTCAATTCCCTACCACGAGGTGCTTGCATGCTCATAGGGGGAAGAGATAACAAACAGGCAATCAAACATGCGAGATGTCAGATGGTAGTAAGTGTTTTAGAGAAAGATTCAGCAGGGAAAGGTGAACAGGGAGTGCTGGGGGCAGGATTGGTTTCTTCTCATCCAGGTGACCCCTTGTCATTTGGTGCCATTTGTGGACACCGTTGGTCTCTGCAAGGCTCTCTTCTGGCTCCAGGGAGGGACTGCGGGGCATGGGTAGCTTCAGGCATGGATGCCTATTAGAAATCCTGGTGGACATGTGACGTAGGCAGCTGGAAATACAGTTTTAGAGTTCAGAGAAGTAGATGCAAAATATACAAATCTGAGGGTCATATTCTTATGGGTGAGATCATCTGGGAGTAAGGGCAGGGAAAGAAGAAATTCAAGGCCAAAACTCTGGCAGACTCCACCGGAGTCAGTTCATACACTACTTCCTTCAATTTTTAAATTTATCTAGCACACTGTACTGGGATTAAGTGGTGACAGTGAGATAAATTACTCTTGGCCTTCACTGAGTTTATCTTCTCCTGGGAGGGACAGGCAATGAACAAATATGCACGAAAAGAAATAAACAAGATAATTACAGTCTGATAAATCAAATACATCCTCTGACTGAAATAAACAGGAGCTAAAATCGAGCATAACTGGGGGAGGCCTCTTCAGATGAGGTGATCAGGGGAAGCCCTCCACGTGCACTTGACCATTGTGCTGAGATCAGGAGCGTCGGATGAGCTGGGAAGACTGCATTCCAGGCAAAGGGAATTGGAAAGGGTTTGGTGTGTCCTGAGGACTGACTTTCCTTACTCTTCCTGCTGGGCCAGGTTCCCTTTACCCTACACTTTCATGACACTTAAAACCCAAATATCTCTCAGGGAGTAATTGGTGATTTGAATTGAGTTGGACTCTTGATTCATTTATAGTTCCAGCTGGCTAGTGTTTATTAATCAGGCTTAAATTACATCAAGAGTGCTCTGCAGAAACTCAGTTCTTTCTAGAGGATAGAGAGAAATTTTAAAACTAAGGGAACTGGAGGTATGGGTTGGTTCATTTGCCCAAAGGAGGCGTGATTTCTCTCTCTCTCTCTCTCTCTCCCCCCCCCCTCTCCCACCTTCCCTCCCCATCCTTTGTCTAGGAAAGGAGGAAAGAAGGAAAGAATATGATTATTCTCCACCTCCCTCTACCTCCTCCAACCCTTTCTGAGTTTTAAAGTACTCCCATTTTGTTCATATTTGTCCCGAGGGTTCTTTCTCCTGCTCCATACTTGTACTCACTGGAATTCATTGAGTAAGATTGTGGGCTCACTGTGCCAGCAGGCACAGATTCCAGGCCCTCCTCCACCACTCACTAGTTATGTGACTCTGGGCTGTTGTGGGAATAACTAACTGGAAAGAGTTAGTACCCTGTGAGGTGACGTGGAATTGTGAGGTATTATTCATGTCTGCCTGAGGCAGAGTGGAGATTTGGTGTTCCAGGAAGGGGCAACTTCGAGGACACTGAGAAACCAGAGAGAAGGAAATGCCTAAAATTAGGGTGAGGAGAAGAAACAGAGAAAACCCTGAAGATGCTGCTTGGCCTGAGCTGATGCTCTTGTGCAGAGCTAGCTTCCCGGGATTTGAGTCAAGACCCCGGGAGGATGTCAAACGAGTAAGTGCTCTGCTCTTGCCTCTCCTCAAGACCCCCAGCTCTGTCTAAGACTTAAGATATTGGGGGTGTATTGGTCTCCCATTGCTATAGTAAAGAATGACCACAAACAACCCAAATTCATTATCTGACAGTGCTGGGTCTCTCTGGACTCAGCGCTAGGTGTTGGCAGGGCTGCATTCCTTTCTGGATGCTCTAGGGGAGAATGTGTTTCCTTGCTTTTTGCAGTTTCTAGAGGCTGCCTGCCCTTGGCTCTGTTCCTCCATCTTCAAAGCCAGCAAAGGCTGGTTGAGTCTCTCTTGCATCTCATCACTCTGACCCTCCCGCCTTCCTCTTTTACTTATAAGGACACTTGTGACTCCATTGGGCCCACCTGAATAATCCCTTCATCTCCAGACCAGCCAATTAACAAACTAAATTCCACCCACCAGCTTCATTTCCCCTTGCCATGCCACATATACCATATTCACAGGTTCCAGGGATTAGGGTGTGGGAATCTTTGGGGGGCCATTATTACACTTAACCACAGGGGGAAGCCGAACTCTCTGATCTAGCTCTGCTCCCACATATCCTACAGCAAGCCCTCTCTGACCCTCCAAAGCTAAGTTTGGGGACCCTGCTTGCTGGTCCCAAGTGGTACATCCTCTTCCCCCCATGTTGTGCTTGTTCATTCATCTGTATCTTTGAGGATAGGAACTGCCTTTTTCACTCTTGATTGTCCATCTCTTCACTAGCAGGTAAGCAGCACGTGGGCAGGAGTCTTTGCTGGTTTTATTATAGGGAGAAAATAATAAAAGTAAAGCCTTTAGCCTTTAGTGTGTGTGTGTGTGTGTGTGTGTGTGTGTGTATATATATTTTTAAATATATATTATTTATATTGTGTGTGTGTGTGTGTGTAATGAATTGTGTCTCCATCACCTAGCATGGTCTCTAGCACAGAATAGATGCTTGACATTGCTAATAATATTTACCGAGCCCTTACTATGTGCCAGGCTCTGGGCAAAAGGCCTTACATGCATTATGTTATTTGATCCACGTACCTCATGAGGAAGGAGCTGTTTTTTCCTTCATCCTGTGCAGAAGGAAACTGATGTTTAGAGAAGTTAATTAACTTGTCCAAAGTCAGACGACCTAAGTGGAAGTTGAACTTGTATCTAACATCATAACTTTCTGCATATGCTAAGTGCAGTAAGTCAGACAGAGAAAGACAAATACTGCATGGTCTCACTTTTATGAATGGAATCCAAAAAATCAAACTCATCGAAACAGAGGTAGAATGGTGGCTGCCAAGGGCTGGTGGGGTGGGGGTGATGGGGAAACGAGATGTTGGTCAGAGGCTACAGACTCCCAGTTACAAGACGAATAAGTTCGGGGGATCTAATGTACAGCGTGGTGACTGTAGTTAGCAATACTGTGTCATACGCTTGAAAGTTGCTAAGAGAGAAGATTAAATGTTCTCACCGCCCCTCCCACACACACAAGCTATGTGAAGTGACACAGGTGTTGACTAGCCTTATTGTGGTAATCATTCTGTAACGCATGCATGTACCAAATCATCACATTGCATATCTTAAATGTATGTACACAATGTTATACATCAATTATGTCTCAATGAAACTATACATTTTTTAGAAAATATCGTATCCCTCTGATATTCCAGCTCCTCCTAGTCCTGGTTGCATTGAGAGGCACCACGTGCCCTCTGGCTTCGGGCACACGTGCTGGTACTCCAGGTGGGATCCGGGGAAGGAGTGCCAACCTCAGCACTGTACAAAGAAGGTATTCCCTGTTTCCAACAACTTGAAGTTCAAACAGGCAGGGAAGGTATATCTCTCTCCTAGGGAATGGGAGTCACCTGTTGGCTTGAGCGAGGTCCCCATAAGAATTACAGGCATGTTTGCCAGAGAAGTGGGAATTCTGCCAAGGAACGATTTGGGGTTATCTGGGCTGTCTGGGGGCCACTAAGCCAAGCCTTCAGGAGTGATGGTAGCTGTTTCCTAGATCAAGGACTCAATATGTGACAGCGTTAGTCCTGCTTTATCAGCCTTCTCTCTTGATCCTGCCTTCCCCACCTGGGGTGTCAGGATCTCATCAGCAAAGTACAGGACCTTGGCAGTGGGTGTGAGCTGGTAGCCCTGTGGTACTGCCAACTTGGTACTTATCCCCTGCTGATGCTCTGGATCATCTGTGGACCAGATTGGCCTGGCTACAGAGTGTTCCCCTAATATAGCCAAGAGGGAATAGCTGGGTTTACTGACAGGTTATAAGAGCATAGGATTTCCTTGGGAAAGTTTGCTGAAGGTAGGTCAGCAGGATGCAAGCGGAAGCGCCAGTAATGGGTTTCTTCATTCCTTCACTCAACAAATGTACACCTTTGCCAGGCTCTGTGCTAGAGACTGGAGACCACCCTTGAGGGCAGAAACAGCGCTGTCAGCAGGGCTGCACTGTCACTGTGCACCTGGCACCATGGCCAAGTGCATTACAGGCAAATTAATGAGACTTGGAGATGCAAAGACTGCTTATAGCAGCAAATGCAAAAGGATGTGGGGAAGACCCAGGATCTGGAGCTGCATTAAGCTACCTGGGCAAACAGCAGAAGCAGTAGCAGGTAGGCAGGCAATGAGGGCATGCTCAGGAGACAGTGGGGCTGCACTGGACTGAGGGACAGAATAACAGGTCACAACTGGGCCTGGTAGAAAGGACTTGGAGAGCAGGCTGAGGCATCAACTGAAACTTAGTTGTTGTTTTTGTTTTAAAAAAAAACTTTTTTGTGATATAATTTACATACCATAAAATTCACCCATTTTAGGCATACGGTTCAACGATTGCTAGTGAATTTACCAAGTTGTGCAACCATCACCACCAGCCGGTTGTAGAACACCCTCCTCACTGCACCAAGGTCCCTCTCGCGCACGTACAGTGAATGCCTGTCCCTAGCACCAGGCAATCGCTGCTGTGCTTTGTCTCTGTGGCTTCACTTTGCAGGAAGTTTCATACAAATGGAATCGTACAATATGTGTTGGCGTCTTTCACTGAGCATGGTATTTTTGAAGTCCATCCATGTTGCAGCTTCTTGTATTCATATTTTATTCCTTTCTATTGCTGAACCGTGTCCAATTGTACTAATACACCACATTTTATTTATACACTGGCCGATGGGCATTTGGGTAGCTCCCACTTTTGGGCTATTATGAATGATGCTGCCATGAACATTCTTGTGTGAAACGTTTGTGCTCTTGGGTAGGTACTTGAGTGAAATTGTTGTGTTGTATAATCAATTTATAGTTAACTCTTAGGGGCAGTATTTGATTATTTTTATGTCTTTCTTTACTTTTTTTAAAAAAAGATTTTATTTAATTGTTTTTAGACAGAGGGGAATGGAGGGAGAAAGAGATGGGGAGAAACATCAATATGTAGTTGCATCTCACGTGGCTCCCCGGGGACTTGGTCTGCAACACAGGCATGTGCCCTGACTGGAAATCAAACCGGCAACCATTTGGTTTGCAGCCCACGCTCAATCCACTGAGCTACACCAGCCAGGACTTATGTCTTTTTTTTTAAAGCAGCTTTATTATAATATAATTAGTATGGCATAATATTTACCTGCTCTACGTATCCAATTCAATGAACTTTGGTGTGTTGACAGAGGTGTCCAATTGCCACAATCTAATTTTAGAACACATCTCTCATCCCGAGAAGAAACCTTGTGCTTATTTATAATCGCTCCACGTTCCCGCTCCCAGCCCTCAGCAACCTCTGATTTACATTCTGTCTCTATAGATTTGTCTTTTCTAAACATCTCATAGAAATAGGATCGTATAATATGTGGTCTTTTGTGTAGGATGTCTTTCACTGAGCATAATATTTTGTAGGCTCATTCACATTGCACAATCTGTCAGTACTTCACTCCTTTTCCTGTCACTGACATTCCGCTGCACAGATAGGCCACACCTTCTTACTCACTCACCAGTTAATGGATATTTGGATTGTTTCCGCTTTTGTCTAGTGGGAATAATACTGCTATGGACATGTGCAAATTTTTGTGTGGAAAACACAGATTTTGTGTTTTCATTTCTTTTAGGTAGCTACCTTGAAGTGAAATCGCTGGGTTATGTAGTAAGTGCATATTTAGCCTTTTAAGAAATTGCAAAACTGTTTTTCAAAGTGCTGCACCATTTCCATTGCCAATAGACAGGGTGGGCAAAAATAGTTTTATAGCTATAATACAAATAAATGCCAACGATCAATCAATACAAATACAAGAAAAAGCTCTGTTTCGTGCAGTCATAGCTGTAAACCGACTTTTGCCTGCCCCTGTGTGTGGGTTCCAGTTTCTCCCTTTTCTCACCAACACTCCTTATTTTGCTGATAGCTGGTCTAGCGGATGTGAAGTCATGTCTCATTGTGGTTTTAAGTTGCATTTCCTTAATGACTAGTGATGTTGAACATCTTTAAATGTGCTTATTAGCTATTCATATATCTACTCTAATAAAATGTCTATTCAAATATTTTGCTCATTTTTAAATTGGGTTGTTTGTTTCATTATTGCGTTGTAATAGTTCTTGATACATTCTGGGTATGTTATCAGACACATGATTTAAAATTGTTCACCCCCACCCTGTGGCTTCTCTCTTCATTTTTGCAGTGGTATCTGTTGAAAGATTTTTGAGGAAAAACAGGACAAGATGGAGCTGTACTTCAGACAGATAGTCCGGCCCTGCCTGGTGTGGCTCAGTCGGCCAGGCATCGTCCTGCAAAGCACAAGGTCACCAGTCGGGCTCCGGTCAGGGCACGTGCCTGGGTCACAGGTTTGGTCTAGGATGGGGCGTGAATGAGAGACAACCAATGGATGTTTCTCCCTCACATCACTGTTTATCTCCCCTTCTCTTTCTCCCTCCCTTCTGCTCTCTCTAAAAATAAATTAAAAAAATTAAAAACAAACAGAGAGTCTGCAGCAGTATGTGTGATGGATGGGAAGGGACAAAGAGCTCTATTTTAATATGTCTCTTTAAATCGTAACCTAGGGAACAAGCATAGGCCAAGTTTCTCAAAATCCTCTGGGAATCAAAGGGTTATAAGCAGCTATTTATTGAAGCCTGTTTACAGTGCAGTTAATCAGTAAGCCAGAATCAGTGAAACTACCCAGTCTAGGGACGTGCAAAAACCCTTCGAAAGGTTTTCCTGCATTAGGAGAGACAGAGAAATGAGGGGGAGAGGTGAGCGACTATTCCAGAGCTACATAAATAATTTCCAGCTTTGGATGGGACAGTTCTGAACTTCCTTCCCAGGAGCCATCACACTGGTGTTTACTGGAGGGAAACTGGGAAGAGCTGCTTCCCAGCCCTTGGATCTTGACTGGTGAAGAAGACAGGTTTGGGGGAGAGGTGGGACTCCTTTCAGTGGTTCTCTCTGAAAAAGCCCAGAGAGATGTCAGGTCTGCTCTCAGTCTTTTTCCACCTCCTCCTTCTCTTCAAGTTGGTTGCCACGGTGACCTTTCACCACCACCGCTATGAGGACCTCGTGCGGACGCTGTACAAGGTGCACAACGAGTGCCCCTACATCACGCGGCTTTACAGCGTTGGGCGCAGTGTGAAGGGGAGACACCTCTACGTGCTGGAATTCAGCGACCAGCCTGGATTCCACGAGCTCTGTAAGCTCCGCACAGTTCTTGGAGAGTCTAGGGCAGGACCCTTGCTTACCAACGCAGCAATCGGGGTGGTTTGTGGGGAGGTCCGTGGACCCCTCCCCCTGTAAAGTATCACCTCTTCCTCAGCCTGTGCCAACTATTTTTCCCCCCGCTTCGCTCTCCAGCAGCTCCTGCTTCTGGGGAGCTGCAGTCCTAATTCAATCTCCAGTTCTTTTTCTCTTTTGGGTTCTGGTTGCTTAAGACCTTAACGGTAAGATGAACCTCCTTTCCTGCTCCCATGCTGTTCCTTTCCTTTTCTCCCATTACCCTTTCCCCCTTGCTAGTATTCTCTTTCTCTATCCAGTGCCTTGGGAGACACAAGCAGAAACCCTTCTAATAGCCCTTCTAATTCTGTCAAAACTTAGAAGGGTTTAGGGATATTTCTTTGGGGAATGACAGTGAGAAAGGGTACGGTATCCAGGAGAAGGTATGAGGTCTGGAGTATTAGTTTTATTCATTGGGTTATTTTTTGTTAGTTTGTTTCTATTATAAAAGCATTGGATGTTTGGATAAAACTAGAAGTTAGAGATGGGGACAAAAAACCAAAACAACTCACTCATAATCTCACCACTGACAGACAACTGCTGTTAATGTGTTGGTGTATATTCTTTCATACTTTTTTCTATATTAAACCCCGCCTTACACACAAATAATTTATTGTATAAAATTGGAGTCATACTATTACTACATTTCTCCTTTTGTAGTCTTTTTTATTGATTGACTTTCTTTTTTAGGTAGAGAGAGGAAGGGGTTGGGGAGAGAGAGATTTGTTGTTCCACTTGTTTATACATTCATTGGTTGCTTTTTGTATGTGCCCTGACCAGGGATCAAACCTGCAACCTTGGTGTGTTAGGATGATGCTCTAACCAACTGAGCTACTCAGCCAGGGCCCTCATTTCGTAGTTTTGTATGAATGGCATCCATGTCTATAGATCTACATCACCATTGTTGGCTGTATAGCATTCCACTGCATGGTTGCATTTAACTGTGCATTTATCGATGGACATTTGTTTCTAATTTCTCACTGCCTTACTTATAACAATTGTGACATTTAAGTTATGTCAGTTCCTCCTTGAAACTGTCAACGTCAAATCTCTTTCCTGCTCCACTTTCATACCTTCCACCCTAGTCCAAACTCCATCACAACCTGCCTAACTGGGGGGTCCAACCTGCAGCCCACGGGCTGCATGCAGCCCAGGATGGCCGTGAATGTGGCCCAACACAAAATTGTAAATTTACTTAAAACATTGTGGGATTTTTTGTGGGATTACGTATCTCATTGTATTTAATGTGTGGCCCAAGACAACTCTCCTTCCAGGTGTGGCGCACCTCTTCTTCCAATGTGGCACCAAAAGGTTGGACAGCCCTGGAAACAATTGCAGTAGGCTCCTACCTGACTTCCTAACCCCGACCTGCCACCACTCTCTAAGCCTTCCATTTAGCAGAGAGATGCCAGAATAATTTTCCTAAATACTGACATAATCTTCTCACCGCCCTCATCGCCTTGCTTAAAAACCTTCAATGACAGCCTTACACCAGGTGGATTCTGTCCAAGACAGCTTCAGAATATTACATCGCCCTCATCGCCTTGCTTAAAAACCTTCAATGACAGCCTTACACCAGGTGGATTCTGTCCAAGACAGCTTCAGAATATTACATGGCCAATGGGGAGGGAGGAAGGGTGGTGGGAAGTGGCTCAGGAAAGGCGGAGTGAGTGACTAAGTGAGGACAGGGCCTTGCTTTGAAGCCTGCTTTTACTCCTGTTGTGCGTTCATTGTGGAAGGTGCTGATGGACATTGTAGGGTTAGCCCCTTCTTGCTCCATGCCCCGTTCTGGGAACCCCCTCTACTTTCTAGCATTCAAACCTTTCTTGAGACTTTTTCGTTTAGAGTCTTCTTTCCTCTGATACCTATCACTTAGCTGTTCATCCATTTATTCCTTCCATTTCTTTGTTATTCATTCCACAAATATTGCTGATTATCTACTATATGCAAGCACTTTTGTAGACTCTCAATATACAACAGAGAATAAATCGAAGACTCTGCCCTTAAGGCCTTAATTCCAGCTGGGTAAGACTGGCAATAAATGGGTAACTAAGTAAATAAATATATTGTATTGATGAAAATTAGTGCTATAGAAAAAGAACAGGAAAGAAAGAGAATGTTAATGGCGTACTATGCATTGAGTAGGGGAGAGGTCACTGCTACTTAAGAAAAGCTTCTTTGTCCGGGTGATATTTGAGCATGACATGGTCAAAAACCTGATATTAGGAAGGAAAACACTGCAGGCAGAGAAAAGAACAGGGGCTCGGCCTGTGTGAGGAGCAGCACGGAGGCCCTGCAGCTCCAGCAGAGTTAACAGTGGGAGAGCCAGAGACGGCTCAGAGCAGTCTGGTCAGGGAAACCAGGCAGGAGGAAATCGCGTGGGGCCTTACAGGCTTTTGTAAAAATTTTGGCTTTTCCTTTGAGTGAAGCAAGAAGTCACTGGAGGGTTTGAAGCAGAAGAGTGACGTGATCTGACTTAAACAGTGTAAAGATCTCCCAGAGCCAGCGAGCAGACTGCAGCCCCAGGGCCAGCTATCTGTTTTGGTAAATGAAGCTGCTTTGAAACACAGCCCTGCCTCTTTGTTTTTGTATTGTCTATGGCTGCTTTTGCTGCAAGAGCTGGGTAGCTGTGAGGGAGACGATACAGCCCACAAGTCCCAAGTACTTACTATCTAGCCCTTTACAGAAAAAGTGTGCAGTCCCCTGACTCAGGAGAATACACTTTAATGGGGCTGCGCTGATGCAAGGAGTCCAAGTAGGAAATGTATTAATCCTAGCGTGACGGGGAGGTGGGGGGCGGTCGGTGCTTAAACCAAATGACAGCAGTGGTTGTTATGAGAAGTGGTCGTATTCTGCGTGTATTGAAAGTAGAGATGAAAGAATTTGACTTTGAACACCTACAAAGTGCAAAGCACTATGCTAGTTTCTATAGGGCAGTATTGCCAAGTTTTGGATTGAAGTTAAAAAATATATTTTTAGTAAATAAGAGAGATCGGAGAAGACTAAATTTCCAAATTTTATTTTACTGAACAAGGATGTTGAAAGTACTACCTGCCATCTGCTATCAACATCTTTTCCTAAAAGAAGGGGTATTTTAACACCAAGAAAAGTAAGAAAGACACGATTAAAGAAATGACTAAGATTGAAGACTCTGCACTATGGAGAATTCACTACCCAATCCTTGTGGGTTATAGGCATGTTATTGGGAAAGACTGTTGTAGGTATACTAAGATAAGTAACAACGAATCATGTCATAAAGAAAAGTTAAACTTATATATAGTAAAAAAATATAACATGCAAAATTAGGTAAAATTCAGAGTAAAAACTGATGAGTACCATAAAAGGGAAGTTTAATAGCGAGTTCACGCCCAGCTGGGAGAGCCCAAGATGGCTTCCCAGAGCCTACAAGGATGTAGAGGAGGATTTGAAATATGGAGATGAAGAGGTCCAGAATAAGGAAACTCATGGAGGAAGAAAGGTGGGTAGAAGGGAAATCATGGAGGGTGGAAGATAAATCACTTGGCCAGAGCTTTTCTCCTGTCTTTTAAAAAGGGGCAAGAATGACTTTCTTGAAGTGGTTCTGGAGGCTCTTTTCATGACCTCAGTTCTTAGTTTAATTGAGCAGTTAACATAGTCGAAGATTAAGGAATGAGACGTAGTTAGATTCCTTCCTACTGTGCCTCAAAACACAACGTTCTCAGATATTAAGGAGAGCTTTTAGTTTCCTAAGTACCAGGAAAATGAAGTTTTCAATCAAGATGATTAGAAATGGTTGTGCTATAACCTAGAGAATTTTATACCAGCCGGTCTTGGGAACATGCCACCCTTCTGAAAAGGTTCTCTCTGGGAAGTGGCGAGCAGCGGTAAATGTTCCCTGAGCTTTGGCTTCTATCAGGTTGATTAGCTAGGTGACTTCAGACAAGTTACCCTCATCCCTCCTCAGAACCCTCAACCTGAGGCTAATAATGACTACCTTACAGGTTTTCGGTGCATATTAGTAGTGAGCATCAATGCCTAGGACATAGTAGAGGTTCAATGAATGGTAGTCATTACTATCCCTGGCATGGATTTTCGTGGCATTTGTAATTGAAGTTTTTGAAAGGGGCTTAGGGATTATTGCAGAAGACTCAAATGAAGCATGAGATTTTCTTTGGTTCCCTATTGAAAAAGAGGGAAACGGTCCCTTTGCAAGGTTAGGAATCAATGGCACTTGCAAGCTTTCCCCATTTGTTATCGTTCTGCATGTCTTTCTCACGCTTACAGTGGAACCAGAAGTCAAGTACGTGGGGAACATGCATGGCAACGAGGTGCTGGGCCGCGAGCTGCTGCTGCAGCTGTCAGAGTTCCTGTGCGAGGAGTTCCGGAATGGGAACCAGCGTGTCGTCCAGCTGATCCAGGACACGCGCATTCACATCATGCCGTCCATGAACCCAGATGGCTATGAGGTGGCTGCCTCCCAGGTACTGAACCATACATAGAATAAAGCCATTTTAGGGAATAAAATAAAGCCCAGTAGACAATGTGTCCTCACTGCTCCACTGTCACAGTCAGTATGAATTAGAAAAATAAATCCAACAGAATATAATGAAGTAAGAAGACCCAACCCTGTGCAATGAATGTGGACTCTCTCTGAGCTTCACTTCCCTCAACACCTTTCTAGCTGAACTCCTGGTTTTATTGAGAAGGCCAGTGAAGCAGTGTTTTGACAACACTTTGTAAACTGGAAAATACTATTCAGGTATAAAAAGACATTGCAAAATAGACTTTCTTCCCTGAACTTTCAGCCTTAATCCCTGAATGCTCTGCTTCCTCCCACAAGACACTTACATTTGAACTTGAAGGGGGAAGGAGCTATCAGAGAGATCAAGCTTTTCCCAGAACTGCAGAGTGAGGAATTCTATATTCTTCATACTTTATTTCTGTAGGTTTTTTCCTCTACTACTATAGTACTCAGCCTTTTAATTCTTTATTGTAGAATGCATATGCAGGGGAGAAGCAAGTAGTGAAAAACCCCTAGAAGCGTAAGAAAAAGTCATTATCTCACAGAAGTGAAAAATCAAACTCCAAACTAAAAAATCAGATAAGTGTTTTTCACTGGACAGAATTGATGTAGAAAACATAAGATAACTTCAAAAAAGATTATGTTCTCAATGATATGTAAGAATAAAATGTGAGCAGGATCCTTTGAAAAATGAAGAAATCTGAGAAAAATAGAGACTTCTTTGAAAATATGAGACTGTATGAGAAAAATATGAGGAAGTATGTGTGAGCTTTTAGCTGCTCAGCATCAAACCAGTCACCCTACTTCTGGGCACAGCCACCAATGGGCATCTACTCTCTCGGTCCACAGGGCTGCAGTGGACACTATTCCCCTTCTCCAGTGCCACCCAAAACATTAAATGGAATTTCAGTTTCTCAAGGGACTCTGAACATGTCTCTATTCCACTGCTTTATATATTTTAGTTATTTATATAAGCATCTGTTTCCCCATATATACTAGGAATTCTTAGAATGCTGGAATAGAACTAAGGGGGAGGAGGGAGGCTGGGGAGGAGGGGGGCTGGAGGGGAAGGGAGGAGAGGAGAGGATGCAAATAACTGTAATTGAACAAAAATAAAAAAATAAAGTATATTTTATTGATTATGTTAAAAAAAAAAGAATGCTGGAATAATGTCTCATTATCTTTCCTCAGTGTCTGTCAGAGGGTCTACCAGAGATGAACTTGAGTAAATAAAAATGTTGCTTAACTAAATGGATGAATGAATGAATGAATGAATACATGGCCAAATAAATGATAATATTTGAAGTGTAAGCGGAGAAATTTAAAGAATAAGCATGAGGTTGATATTACTCAGAAGAAAGATAAGCAAGGATACTAAGTTTTAAAAAGTGGTAGTGGGGTTTTCCTGGTGTAGCCACTTTGGGAAATAGTTTAGCTATTTCTGAAAAAGTTAAACATAGACTTACCTTATAACCCAGCAGTTCCACTACTCTGTGTCTACCCAAGAGAAAGGAAAACATGTGCCCACACAAAGACTTGTATGTGAATGTTCCCAGCAGCACTATTCACAGTAGCCAGTAGCCAAAAGAGTGGAAACAACTCAGATGTCCATGTGCTGGGTTGAAATAGTGTCCTCCAAAATTCGTGTCTACCTGGGACTGAGAATGTGACCTTATTTGGAAGTAGGGTTTTGCATATATAATCAAGTTAAGATATAGTTATATTGGATTAGGGGGGGCCCTAAATCAAATATGCTTGTTGTACTTATAAGAAGAAAGAAACTTATACCGGGACACAAACAGATGGAAGAGAAGGCCACACGCAGAAACTGGAGTGATTTATCTGCAAGCTAGGGAGACCACGGATTGCTGGCAGCCAGCAGAGGCTAGGAGAGACAAAGGAGGATCCTCCCTAGAACCTTTCATGAGCATAGCCCTGCCAATACCTTGATTTCAAACTTCTGGCTTCCAGAATTGTGGGAGAACAAATTTCTGTTGTTATAAGCCACCTAGTTTGTGGTAACTTGTTACAGCGGCCCTAAGAAACTAATACAGTCTATTACCTGGTGAATGGATAAACAAAATGTGATCAGCTCATGCAATGGAACTCTTCATCAATAAAAAGGAAGGAAGTGCTGATATTTGCCACAACATGGAAGAACCCCCAAAACATTGTCTAATGAAAAAAGCTGAACACAAACTATATGGTCCCACATATGTGACATGTCCAGAAAAGGCAAATCTACAGAGACAAGTGATTCTCTAGAGTAAAAATGAGGAGTGACTATAAATGGGCCTGAGGTTTCTTTTTAGGGTGATAGAAATGTTCTCAAATTAGATTGTGGTAAAGGTTGTACAACTCTGTTGGGATCCCAAAATTCGTTGAATTGTACACTTCAAATGGGTGAATTTTATGGCATATAAGTTATATCTCAGTAAAGTTGCTTTTAAAAAACAGAGGTCCTCATTATCCTGAAACACCCTATTCTTTTTTTGGTTTCATTTTTAAATTACTTTATTGTTGTTCAATTACAGTTGTCTGTATTTTCTCCCTTCCCTTCCTCCCCACCCCGTGCAAACCCACCTCCCTCCCGTGCTTCCACCCTCCCCCTTCGTTTTGTCTATGTGTCCTTTATAGTGGTTCCTGAAAACCCTTCTCCCCACAGTCCCCTCCCCCTCCCCTCTTGATATTGTTAGATTGTTCTTAATTTCAATGTCTCTGGTTATTTTGCTTGCTTTTTTCTTTTGTTGATTATGTTCCAGTTAAAGGTGAGATCATATGGTATTTGTCCCTCACCGCCTGGCTTATTTCGCTTATCATAATGCTCTCCAGTTCCATCCATGCTATTTCAAAGGGTATAAGCTCCTTCTTTTTCTCTGCTGCATAGAATTCCATTGTGTAAATGCACCATAGTTTCTTGATCCACTCATTTGCTGATGGGCACTTAGGTTGCTTCCAGCACTTGGCTATTGTAAATTGTGCTGCTATGGACATTGGGGTGCATAGGTTCTTTTGGATTGGTGAAATACCCTATTCTTGTTAGAGCTTCTCCTGGGATCTGTACCTCGAGCATGTGGTCTACAGGAAACTTAAACCACACCACTAGGTCTTTGGATAAGTTAAAGAGGAAAATGCTGTATCATTTGATGGTAGATTAAGCTAATACCTAAAAAGAACTATACAGTGTTCTTCAAATTTAGGATTCAATCTGGAACCTTCATTTTTCATCTCTCCATTCTCCCCCTAGGGCCCAGGCATCTCTAGGTACATGGTTGGCAGGAACAACGCAAATGGAGTGGACCTGAACCGCAACTTCCCTGACCTCAATACCTACATCTACTACAATGAGAAGTACGGGGGCCCCAACCACCACCTGCCCCTTCCAGACAACTGGAAAAACCAGGTATGAAGAGAAATTTGCATACAGAAGCAGGAAAATCAGCATCTGGACTTTCTTCTGGCAATCTTCACATCAAGTACATAAGCAAAAATTAGGCATCAACTCTACTCCACATCAATGTGTACAGACCAATAATAACTGTGTCTTAAGCCTCCCTGTATTTATTCCCTCCCCCAGAGTAGGGCCCTCCATGGGGTACCTGCTCACAAGATGTTTGATGTTAGTGGCCATGGTAGTGAGGGAGGTGAAAGTGGTATCATACAGTTATGCAGTATTTTGTAAAATTCTTTTTTAAGCAGCATTTCAGTTGATTATCAGTGTTATCCATCCTTGTTTTATAGATGCTATGCTTATAAAAAAATAATTTGAATTCGCACAGCTATAATTGATGGAATCAGGGTTAAAACCCAGGTCTTCTGACTCCTAACCAACGTTCTTTCTAGTGCACTGAACTGTTGACAAAGAACTCCAGGATTCTATAGAGAAATCTCTCTTACATGTGAACTATATGCTCATCAACAATCAGCTATAGAAAGTTCAGAGTCTTACCCTTATGTACAGTTTTTCCTCTTCCTTTTCTATCTGAGCTGAACTACTCTACATACTCTCATTTCCTTTACTCTCCCAGTCAGAGGATCCTATTTGATGCTCCCAAGCCTTTCTCCTCGGGAGGCCTGAAATGTCACCCTGGTAAGGTGACTGGTTTCATCCCGTTGGTGGGCCTGCTCCCAAGAATAACTGCTGTCATCCTGACAGCATCACCAGCACCCTGTTTTTCACACTGTGTGGGATAGTTTTAAATGTTCTCTTTGTGAATATCTGAATTTAGAGACTGGGGAGAGAAACATAACACAGGTGTAAGGCTTTCCAGTGGGAGTTTTCTAGATGGAATAGTCTCCATTGGAAATGAAGCAAAAGTCATGCTGACGTGTTTAGGTTTCAGGGAGCAGCTATGCTCTTGGCTCAAGTAAATACTAAATCAAAAATAACTTTGTACTAGTCATCATAGCCAGTCAGAACGATGCTCTGGTTTATTAATTTATTGAAGTAAAGTAAGCTCAAGGAGCCAATAATAATTGGACTCTCACTGCTCCTCTGTCTGAATCTTAGAAGATCAAAAAGAGAATGAGGAGTAAGTCTTCGTTGCACATAGTGGGACAGGCTTGAGGGAGAGGAACAGTAAGCAGCTGGCTTTGCTCGGGTGGAGAGAGGCTTAAGACACAGAGAAAGGATTGCTTCAACGGGCTGAGTCCTGGTCACAGGGCAGGACTGGTGCCCTTGGTGTTACACCCATTCTGACTGGGTAAAACTCAACCATATTCATGCCCCGGCTGGTGTAGCTCAGTGGATTGAGCACGGGCTGGGAACCAGAGGGTCCCTGTTTGATTCCCAGTCGGGGCACATGCCTGGGTTGCGGGCCAGGTCCCCAGTGAGGGCCATGTGAGAGGCAACCATACATTGCTCTTTCTCCCTCCTTTCTCCTCTCTCTGAAAATAAATAAATAAAATCTTAAAAAACAAACAAACAAAAAAACTCAACCATATTCATCGACTTCCTCTTGGGATAGAAAAGATGGGGCCGTCACAGCTGACCCTTGGCCCAGGAGGAGCTGTTAACACAGTGTCACCATGTAGCCTCCAAGTACCCCAAGAAGAGGAAAAACACTGAAGACTGTAAACCATTTATTTATAATGGAGTTTGAGAGGACTCATAGCTTTCCTTGAAGCGCCATCACTCACTAGCACTATAATGGGCAATCAAAATGGTGGAATTTCACTACTTAGCCAAAACTGGCCCATATTATAGTATTTCTAATTCACGAAATGTGAGTATGGCCACATATCAACATTATAGTACATGTGCTGGGGAAAGGAATAGGTTGAAACAGCATTTTCCACAGTTATTTATCAGAGCCCTAAATTTCTGCAAAGGTGCTTCAGAAGCCACTGAAGCAGTGCAATGGGTAAGTTGGAGAATGCTTTCCTAGGGGCCAGAGAGATGCCAAGCTTGGGCTTTTCTCTCTCTCTCTCTCTCTCTCTCTCTCTCTCTCCCTCTCTCTCTCATAGACTTTATTCTTTAGAGCAGTTTTGGGTTCACAGCACAATTGAGTGGGAAGTACAGACTTCCCATATACCCCCTGCTTCCCATCACCAATATCCGGCACCAGAGTGGTGCATTTGTTACAAGAGATGAACCTATGTTGACTCATCCTTATTACACAAAGCCCATAGTGGACATTAGTGGTCACTCTTCATGTGGTACATTGTATGGGTTTGGACGAATGCATCCTGACATGTGTCACGCACAACGGCTTCACTGCCCTCAATGCTCTCTGTTCATCTGTTTTATATATTAGGATTCCATGTAAGATTTCATTTTGAAAAAGGGTTCCATCCCCTTAATTTTTAAAACCGTCATACAAAAGATCAAAATTTCCCCATCCACACTTCTCATATCTGGTAGGACCTGTCCTACTCAGACACACTATCTCCTTGGGCCATTTCCTGACAGATTTATTCAAATGGCTCTCATCTCCCCTCAGGTGGAACCCGAGACCCGGGCCGTGATCCAGTGGCTACGCTCCTTCAACTTTGTCCTTTCGGCCAATCTCCATGGAGGGGCAGTGGTGGCCAATTACCCATATGACAAGTCTCTGGAGCATCGGGTCCGAGGTTTCCGCCGCACTGCCAGTACCCCGACTCCTGACGACAAGCTTTTCCAGAAGGTGTGTGGAATGGTGGCTCTTCCAGCCAGCAACTCGGGGCTCAGGAGAGGGACACAGGTCAAGTCAGTAACACTGACCCTGTTAGGTTCCAGTCCACAGAAAATAATGGAAAACACTGCCTGCTCATCAGGAGCTTACCGCCTAGTAAATTACACTTTGTTTTGAGTGATAAGCCAAAAATTCATGAAAAAGTAAATATATAGGAAAGCTTTTATAGCACAGTCGCCACAGTGTAAAAATGTACTTAAGCTAATGACAAGCAAGAAATATGCCAAGAGACTAATCTGCTGGTGGTAAGCGAGTGGCATTATGAGTGAATTGGGGGGCTCGGATTTGCAATTTCATGGTCGTAAGACTGTATTAGTGGAAAATGCACATACATGCACATGTACATACATGCACATGCATGTACAAATATTTATATGATAGGTCAAAACAGCAATAGAATAAAATTAAGAGATTATTTTATAGTTAATGTATTATTAATAACATCTTATATAAATAATTGTTACAATAACATTAATTACAAATCCATCACTTAATGAATTGCATAGAGAATAATACCAGTTGTTGCTTTGCAAAGCACATATATTTCATTTTGTTCACTGTTATAAAATCATAACAAAAGGGAATTATGTAATACAGATTCTAAATGTGTTCCTCTCTGCCCAACACACAATGCTTACTCCCGAGACACGGTTCTTTCTCTGGCGAAGGCCCATCTCGCTTGCTCCTTTCTTTTACAATACTTTGCTAGAAAATATCACACTTAGAAGATTAAGAAGTACAAATTGCCAGTTGCAAAAATAGTCACAGGGATGTAAAGTACAGCATAGGGAATATAGTCAATAATATTGTGATAACTATGTGTGGGGTCAGATGTGTACTAGACTTACTAGGGTGTTCACTTCATGAGGTATATAAATGTCTAATCATTATTTTGTAATGTATTTGAAATATAATATATTCAATACATTATATATTATATACAATATATTATACATCATATCATAATATATAACACATAATATACAAGGTAGTATATATAATATATAACACATTATATTATAATACATAATGTTATATATTATATAGCATATAATATATTGCATTATAATATATTATGTTACATTATAATATATAAATATTACTTATAATATAATATAATGCATTATATTATAAATTATATTGCATTATATTATATAAATATTACTTATAATATAATGCAATATGGTATATTATATAATATAGCATTATAATATATTATATATTACATTATAATATATAAATATTACTTGAAATATAGTATTATATGTCAATTATAATTAAAAAATAAATTTAAATAATAAAAATAAATGAATTTTTAATAAAAGAAGGTGGTAAACCTAACAGGGAGTTTATGTATCATCTAGTGCTGCCCCTCACTTTGTGCTTAAAGAAATTTAATCCCTGCCTGGCTGGTGTAGCTCAGTGGATTGAGCACAGGCTGCAAACCAAAGGGTCACTGGTTCGATTCCCAGTCAGGGCACATGCCTGGGTTGCAAGCCAGGTCCCCAGTGGGGGGCACGTGACAGGCAACCACACATTGATGGTTCCCTCTCTTTCTCCTTCCCTTCCCCTCTCTTTGAAAATAAATAAATAAAATCTTAAAAAAAAAAATTAGAAATTTAGTCCCAAGACAGTGGAAAAATCAGAATATACCCATCTCTCTCTCTGCTGGTTATTTCTTTCACTAAAGCAAATAATCAGTTGTTTATACCTAGTGGGGTTTCTTGGCTTTACCCTACTTCTGAGTATGAATATTGCCGTATGAGTTGGGAACACTCAAGGTCATTTCTGCCCACTTTCCCTACAGCTGGCCAAGGTCTACTCCTATGCACATGGATGGATGCACCATGGTTGGAACTGCGGGGACTACTTCCCAGACGGCATCACCAATGGGGCCTCCTGGTATTCTCTCAGCAAGGGTAAGGGGAGGTCTGGGCACAGCAGCGCTGCCAGCTGAAGTAGGGTGAGGCTCATTTCTCCTCCTGAATTATCATTTTTATCTCAGAAAACTGACAAGAGTATTATAGCATTTTGCATTCAAGTAGAGATCTAAAACAACAAAGTCTTAAGTTAGTGTTAATGGCATTTTGTAGTTTAGGAAAATGACAGGGACACCTTGTGGCCTTTTAGAACTGGTGGTTTACAAGGAATGTTGGGCCATGGGAGGGAAATAATGTAGTCAAGTGGTTAAGTGTGGGCTTCAGGGATACACTGGGTTGAAACCCAACTTGCCCATTTACTAGCTATGTGGCTTCAGTCTAATTACATAACCTCTCTGAGCTTTGGTTTCCTTATCTGTACATTAAGAATAACAATACTTGCCCCATCAGTTTTATGTAAGTATTGGATAAAATAAAAAAGCATTTGAAGATGCCTGATATAAATGTTAGGCTCTTTTTAACTAGCATAGGGCTATGCCGCACATAATAACAGGTGAACAGAGGAGCTGGCCTGGACAAGAACAGTTCTTCTGGTACATGCTCTATACCCTGCCTGCCCATCTCCCATGAGAGGAGTTTGCCTGGACATTGGCCGTTGATAATAAAGCACAGACCTCCAGCAAGAGGTTTCTCTCTACTCCCTGGGTCCTCTGCATCACTGGGGGTTGAGATAGAACCTCTGTTTATGAGGTCACTGTCAGCAGAGGGGACCTAAGATAGAGAAGAGGCTGAAGCAGGAAGCTGGGATCTCTTAGGAATCCTGTTTTAGCAGTTGTCTTTCCCTCTCCTCTCAGATCTGACCTGGCCAGAGCCCAGGTAGCAGAAAGCTTACTAGTGAGGACTGAGCTGATAGCTGGCCCTGTAGAGGGTGGGGAGGAGGAACCTTGAGGAGTCACCATGTGCAGGGAAAGTGGCTGAAAATTCACTTGAACACAAAGCAAGATTTTGTTGAACTTTACTTTTTAGTTTGCCTTAAGAAAGCAAGTTTTTTCCCCCCCCAAAATATATAATATCAATCCTGGCTGGTGTAGCTCAGTGGATTGAGCGCGGGCTGGGAACCAGAGGGTCCCGGTTCGATTCCCTGTCAGGGCACATGCCTGGGTTGCGGGTCTGGTCCCCAGTGAGGGCCATGTGAGAGGCAACCATACATTGCTGTTTCTCTCCCTCTCTGTCTCCCTCCCTTCCCCTCTCTCTAAAATAAAATAAATAAAATCTTTAAAAATATATATATATATAATATCAAATATACTTTTTCAAATTATACTTGTTCCGTCCTTCCCATGTTTTAAGTTCATTAAAACAATTGTTCCAGCAGTGTGGTCCCTGGACCAACATCATCAGCATCGTCTGGTGCTCATTAGAAATGCAAATTTGGGGGTCCCACCAAATACCTACCAAATCAGAAACTCTGGGGCTAAGGCCTAGCAACCTGTATTTGGCTGGAAGATGCAGCCTTCTAGATGATTCTGATGCTAAGAGAAGTGATATAACAGTCTATAGTTGTTTTCCAACTTTCTGGAACAGCTGCTTGCACACATTAGCTCAGAGAGCAGGTGAAAGTTGATTAAATGGGTATTTTTTCAAGTTATTGTCATTTTATTAGGGAGAATAAATATACACTGAAAACAATTACAGAACAACAAATAAAGGACAAAATAATGTCAAATACTGTGAATATGTGGTGAGTCACTAAATAAACAGTGTTTTCTATATAAGTTTCCACCAGTTGCCAGAATTTAAAAACTTAAATATTTAACATAAAAGAGTGGATTTCCATCTGAACTTGCTAAATTAGATATAGGGGTTTTCTGTGACCCCTCACAGTAGGGGGCCTGTTTTCCTACAGGGTACAAATGGATAATTTTTCACCCACATAAATTTGTGATATAAACACCATTCTAATCATCAGAAACATGTTTTAAAATAATCAACCCAACTGCATAATGTAGGAGATAGAAGCAAGCCAGCATTTAATGGAAGCAAAATATAGCTGCCTTCTGCTTTCTCAGGGTTCTGCGTTCCTTGGGTAACTGTTTTTCAGGTTAGCGCTGTGTTCTTGGGTCGGAGGGATATGAAAGCACGATATTTGTCTCATCTCTAACCTCCCAGGTCTGAAGGACATCACAGTCCAAAAAGGAAATTCACCGCCCAGAAAGCAGTACATGCGCATAGTCTAATGTTAAAGCACCACCAATGAGCAGACTTTGGACGTACTAAGGGAGACAAGAAGTGAATTTAAGTCATTAAACAGAAAAAAAAAAGCTGAGGGTAGAGATGACAAAAATGGGCATTTATGAAGAGAGAAAGCTGGAACAATAGAAAGGCCTGTGAGCTGGGATATTGGGGAAAGTTTTCATGCAGGAGAAATAAGTGGAGGTGAGAGTAGAATAGAAGGTAATGAGGTGTGTACGGAGAAATTGTGATTGAAGGGAGTTGAGATGGGGCATCGATTGGGTGGGAACCTGGCTATACAAGTCAGCCACTGCTGTCTTTCCCCTAGGAATGCAAGACTTTAATTATCTCCATACCAACTGCTTCGAGATCACGCTGGAACTGAGTTGTGACAAATTTCCCCGAGAAGAGGAGTTACAGCGCGAGTGGCTGGGTAATCGGGAGGCCCTAATCCAGTTCTTGGAACAGGTAAAATTGAATTCTTCATGGTTACAGAAGGAGAAGACTTGTCCAATGGTAGGCAAGGTTTTCTGCGTGGCTCAGGTCTGACCTGTGCTCTGACCCGTCAATCAATCTAGGCCGCTTCTACCAATGACATGTATCCATTCAACTTTATCGAGCATAACTATCTGTCAGAAACTGTATGACACCCTGGGGACTGTGAATATAAACAAACAAGTATCTGCCCATATGGAGTTTATATTCTAGTGAGAAAAGATAGGCAGACAATAAACAAAGTAATAAATTTTATAAACTGTTAAGTGCTATGAAGAAGGCCAAACAGAGGAGGCGAGATTTAATCAGATTTCATGGAGGTGAGGGAGAGAACCACGCAGATGTCTAGCGAAAAGGCGTTCCTCATTGAGGACACAAAAGCAACTGCAAGACCAACAACCAGCCCGTGAAAGATGCTCAACCTCACCAGTCATGAGGAAACTACAAATCGAAACCACAGCGAGCTACCTCCTCACACCAGTTAGAATGGCTGCTGTGAAAGAACAAACAAGCCCTGACTGGTGTGGCTCAGTTGGTTGGGCACCGTCCCACAAACTGAAAGGTCGCTGGTTCAATTCTTGGTCAGGGCACATGCCTGGGTTGCGGGTGCAGTCCCTGGTTGGGGCGCATGTGAAAGGCAACCGATTGATGTTTCTCTCTCACATCAATGTTTCTCTCCCTATTTTTCTCCCTCCTTCTCCTTTCCCTAAAAATAAATAAATAAAATCTTTAAAAAAACAATGACAGAAAATAGGAAATGTTGGCAAGGATGTGGAGAAACTGGAACGCTTGTACATTATTGGTGGAGATGTAAAGTGGTATAGCTGCTATGAAAAACAGTACTACAGTTCCTCAAAAAATTAAAAATAGAATTCCTGCATGAGCCAACAATCTACTTCTAGGTATATAGCCTCCAAAACTGAAAGCAGAACCTCAAAGAGATATTTTTTCATAGTGCCAGCATTCATAAAAGCCAAAAGGTAGAAACAATCCAGTGTTCAACAAGAGATAAATGGATCAACAAAATATGATATACACATAAAATGGAATATTACTCTGCCTTTAAAAGGAAGGAAATTCTGCCACATGCTACAACATAAATAAACCCTGTGGACATTACACCAAGTGACATAAGCCAGTCACAAAAGGAGAAATACCCTATAATTTCACTTACACAGCATACCAAGAGTACTCAAATTTATAGACAGAAAGTAGAATGGTAGTCGCCTGGGTCTGAGGAGAGAAGGAGATGGGACTTATTTAATGGGTAGAGAGTTTCAGTTTTGTTTTTTTTTTTTAATTTAATCTTTATTGTACTTTTAGAGTTTCAGTTTGCAGGATGAAAAAGTTCTAGAGATTGGTTATACAACAATGTGAATATACTTAACATTGCTGAACTGTATACTTAAAATGGCTAAAACAGTAAATTGCAGGCCGTGTGGATTTCATCACCAGACACCAGTGCTGGGATAAACCGCAGGAGCATGGGAGAGGGTATCAGGGAGGAGCTCACTAAGCTGACGGAGGCTGTGGCTTTATAGACCGTGATAAAAAAAATTAGCTTTTGTTCTGAGTTGGGTTTTGAGTAGACCTATGACATGTTTGACCTAGATTTCAACAGGATCATTCTGGCCGGTTCAGGGGTTATTAGGATAATCCGTGTGAAAATCAAATGTGAAAGCAGACGAGGCAGGGCTCTGGGGACTCTAAAACACTGTGCACTGTTCTATGGTCATAGTTCCACTGTAAGTTTTTTCCTACAGGTACACCATGGCATCAAGGGGATGGTGCTTGATGAGAATAATAATAATGTCCCTGAGGCTGTCATTTCTGTCAGCGGGATTAACCATGATGTCACTTCAAGTAGGTGGCTGTTACCTTGCAGGGTGAGAAGGAAGCTTCCGCTCCCTCTTCTTTGTTCAGCATAATCAGGAGGCCATGTGTAGCCAGTGAGATTAGCAGAGACACCAAGGCCACTGCAGGGTGGGGGACTGGAGGCAGAAAGGGTAATAGAAATGGGAACAGTGAATTAAGAGGCAAGGACCTGGAAGAAGCAAATGCAACATTCCTCTCAGCATTCAGGAGCCACTTCCTCAAATCCCTTTGTTAGGGGTGTTTTCTGGCTTTGAAGTTACCGGCGTGAAGTTGGGTAGAAAAGGGAGGGCCTGTAAAACAGATGTTTACACTTGTCCGGGCCCCAGTGTCTCACTACACCGGCATTCAGGGCCCGGTTAGCAAGACGCATTGTGTGAACTTGTTGCCGGGCAAGATTGACAGAACCTCCTAGAATGGTGCAGAATATCTAGTAGCACAACGGTGCTGCAAACTGCCCCTGCCCAGTTTGATCATGCATGACTTGGAGGAGTTTTTGATTGTTTTGTTTTTAAAGTAAAGCAGTAGCTACCAGTGGTGAGGGCAGTGAGATCTGCCCGCCTCCCTCCCACAACCTCGAGACTAGCACAGCTCAGCCACATTCACCCACACCAAGCAGGCATCTTACAGTTCAGTCTGTTTAAACTAGAGGAAATCTCAGCATTAAGGAGGTAACTTATGTTCAAGATGACCCCAATGAAAGACTCATTGAAGGCAAAGGCAGTGATATTCTAAAGGCAAAATTCTGCAACCTCATAGTTAAGTATCAGACCACTGGCTGGACCCAGGACTGTTTAGGGACCAAAACTCAGGCATCCCTAAGAGCTTCAGGGCTTGCTAGATTCTTTATTCACACAAGGATAGGGAATGACTCTGAAACATTCTAGCCAATCAACACATATTGAATACCACTAATTTTACCAATAAAGGCCCATTTCTAATATCCACATGTCAAATTAATAAATTGCTCATTTCCACATTGGAAAAATTCATTGCTAACATTCATTATACTACTTCACAAAGCATCTAGTGTTGATTAGAGATAAGGGTAGCTGAAGCCCTCATAATAGCTGTATCCAGAATCGGGCCTTTCCAATACACTGCTACCTACTGCTCCTGCTTGTGAGCCCCAGTTAAGAAAATGACAGCCCTGGGGTACGACTTAAACTGTCCAACATAGGCATGATGAGATACCGCTTTTGCTAAAGTATTTAAAGTAAATTACAGGTATTTAATAAGGGGTAGAAGAAAGATTTTTCTCATTATGTATTGTCTGTCTTGTTCTTAATTTCATTTTATTTCAATTATTCATTGCTGTATACTTAAAATAAATTTGAAAATACAATCGCAGTTGATTCAAAAGAGATGTGATGTCATTAGCCAGAACACTGCATCCCTGCCACAGAGAAACAGGCCTTCTTTTGAATTTTATTTTCCCCTTTTGAAGGTGATGGAAGGAGCATTAAAAATGCGATTCTCAAAATCAGATCTTTATTGGTCATTTAGCCCAGCCCTCCCACTCAGTGTGAGGTCACACACACATGACACCCCTGGGACTGCAGTTGTCCACCCCAGGGCCACCATGCCCATCAGTGCCACGGGGCAGCTTTCCCAGGGCCCCTCGTTCAGTCTCTGCGTGAGGCCTCCCAGTGTTAGAAAGCAGTCCGTTTCTCCTTTGGAAGTTCTCTGTGCCACAAAAATTTTTGTTTCTGTCGAGCAAAATCTTCCTCTGGGCAACTTAAACCAGAAGTTCTCGTGCTTATTTCCTGAGGTACACTTTTCTTCACAATAAGTTTTCAAACATTGAAACAGAGGTCTCATGGATTCCCTTTACAAGGCAAAACCATTTATAGGTATTCAACCTTTCTCCTGGTGACCCTTTACTGGACATGAGTTTTAAAGATACAGGGTCTAGAATCAAACCCTGTGCAGAGCACTGTGAAACTCCTACTGTGTAGAGCACTGTGAAACTCCTACTTCCCCGAAGCTGAGGCCCACTTTCCTATCATGTAAAATAGCCTATGATTGTTTTAGATCTTAACCAGTTTCATCACACTACTAAGAAAAATTAAGCTTGTGGTCAGCTAAAACCCCCAGATCATTTTTCATATAAAGGTCCTATTTGGGCCAGTTTCTAATTATATTCCTGTAACTTTTAGGTGATCAGGGCGATTACTTCCGGCTGCTGCTTCCAGGCACATACACTGTCACTGCCTCAGCACCTGGGTTTGACCCAGAGACCGTGACTGTGACAGTGGGCCCTGGGGAACCCAAACTGGTAAGTTAGGTTGACCTTTACAATGAAGGTCACTTATACAAAGTCACAACCAACCAATTGCATAGTTCTAATCTTTGCCAGTTTTCCTTCTTCCATCATAAAAATATGCATTGCTCTCATATGCTAATCTTTGTCACTTTCCTATTTATCCTTCACCACTTCCCTTTGACTTTTCATTTTCTTCTGTTTAACATAGCATAGTGATTAAAAGCACTTCCTGCTTCTAAATCCAGCTCCTTTGTCTAGACCATGGACAAATTACCCAACTGCTCTCATCCTCAGCTTCTTCCTCTGTAAACTGGTGATAACGGTGCCTCCTGATAACGAGAGGCTGAGATGAGAAAGTGCACATAAAGCATGCAGTACAGTGACTGGCGCATAGAAAGCGCCCCCCAAATGTTTGTAACATCCCAGAGACCTTGCCCAGATGCACAGGCTCCCTCCCATCTGTTGCATTCTTCTGTGCCATCCTCAAGGGCTACCACCAGATGGCACTCTGCCTCCTCTGGTGCCCCATGTGCCCAGACCTCTTGCTTTCCATTCAGCTCAGCCGAGAACCAGCTGCTCTCCAATATTCAACTCTCCACGGCTTTCTGTATAGGAGAAGCAAAGAACTTTTTTCATCTACCACCTGGACCTTTTTTTCCTGAACAGGTCTTACTGCTTACACAGGGGATGGGGCACCATCCTTCTTGGCTGCTGCCTTCCTCGTGGCTGCAAGGACGTTGCTCTCTTCTTCTTGACATGGGTGTGTCCCCACCCTTTTCTTCATGAATTCAGGGCCCTCTCCTCCTAAGAGACCTGGAGTGGCTCCATAGCCTGCAGCTCATAGGGGGCAAAACCACGCACCTCTCAGATCACCTCCCTCACGAACTTGGCGTGCTTGGCGAGGCTTGCTCCTGTTCTCAGTCACCTCGGGGCCCTTGGTGAGGCCCAAGGCTGTGGGTTGCGCAGAGCTGCGGCTGCTGCTCCTCCATGGCGGTGGAACCAGCCTGCACCTTCTGAGCTTTGGTCATATTACACTAGCGTCTTAGAGGTGAAGAGGCTCAGTGATCATGGGCCCTAATCCTCAGATTTCCCAAACAAGAAAAAGATAACAAGATAGTCCTGGTTAGTGAGCAGCTACAGCCCTGCTTTCCTACAAGTCAGCTCTGCCCTAGGGCTGCCTCACTTTGTCCGGCTCCTTCTCTGTACAACCCGAGAGCTTAGCAGGTGCTCCATCTTTCCCTGGTAACTCAATATGGTCAAGTAGCTTGTTTTTACAAATACAGTTATAGGCAGGATTTTAAAAATTTATTATTATTATTTTTAAAGATTTTATTTATTTACTTTTAGAGAGAGGGGAAGAGAGTATGAAAGAGAGGGAGAGAAATGGAGAGATACATTGATTGGTTTCCTCTCACACGCCCCCAAGGGGGGACCTGGCCTGCAAACCAGATATGCGCACTGACCGGGAATCTGATCAGTGACCTTTTGATTCACAGGCTGGTGCTCAATCCACTGAGCCACACCAGGCCAGGGCTAGGTAGGATTTTTTTTAAACTACTTATTGAACAGTTACTATGTATCAGATACTATATGAGAGCTTTCCAGAACTGTCTCATGTAACCTTTACAACAACCCTATAAGGTAGATATAAGTATCGCCATCTGTGGCTAAGGAAACTGAAATTTTGAGAAGGCTAGAAACTTGTCCAATATTACAGAGAGTAAGTGGTGGGAGCCACGATTCAAACCTGTTGGGATTTCAGGGTTGTCTTCTTAGCCAGCATGTTACACGGCCTCGTGCTAAGCTTATAACCTGTGTTCATAACCTCCCCCTTTTTAACACAAGGATCGGAGTGAAGAATTTTTAAAATCCTTTGAAAATTCATCAGAAATCTCTAGAGAGTTTCCTATTCTCCTTTCCCAGTCCCCCCACTTCCATCTCCTGCATATTATAAATGACTTCCAGGAAGAGGCAGGAAGCAAAGGTAACTCTTCCATTTGCGGCCTGTGCCCTGGTCCCAGTTTCCCAACAACAAATTTTCTTTCCCTTCTTGCGATGCCCTCTTCCTCATCTGCCCTAAACTCAAACGACGGTTATGCAGCTGCATGTATGAGTCTTGCATTAAAAGGAAGTCTGTTCAGCGCCAAATGCCACCAACTTCCAATCTTCTAGTTTAACATACTCTGCTTCAAACTATTTCAACTCCTTTGTCCTATAGCCTTTACATAAATTAAGACCCATCATTGTATCGAATACAATTCAAGAGAGAGGAAAATCTGTCTTTTAGATACAATTCACAGATACTGTAACAACTAAGCTTCATCTATTCATCAGAGTAGAGTCTCTCTTCCCATTTTAAAGCAGAGATCCACCTGGCGGGGTGAAGGGAAAAAAGAAAGATCATTGACTAGAGGGTTTTCACGTTATAATTAAGACTCTCTCAGATGCTTCCCAGAGTCCAGGGCTCTCCACTTTGCTTCCCCACAGCCATCTAGAAGTCACGGTCCTTTCGTTTGCCTCTGTTCTTCCTTCATTTTGTTCGTTCTCCCTCTCTCTCCCCGCCCCAACCCCCTTCCCCCTCCCCCCTCTCTCCTAGTTCCCTGTATTACTATATAGGAGATAACAATGACAGTGCCATTGGCTCTGACTTCCCCTGCTTTGGGGAACTAGCAGAAAAGCTGGCTTTGGATTTTTCTGGAAGGGGCAAGAAATAACTGCACGGAGAGCCCTCTTAGTTGCAAGTTTTTCAACTCCCAGCTGTCTTCAGGGACTGGTACTGTTCCAAGGACTTGAAAGGCGAGGATGCCTCAGGGGAGTGTGGTTGGAGCCCTGAGCCACTCCCTCTGCCTGTGCTTCCTGGGGTGGTTCGACAGCTCCCAGACAGCGAGTACACCCAGCTTGTCAGTCAGTGCCGGCTTTTTATCTGTGGCCCTGCCGGAGGGAAAGTTGCAGTGTGTTCCTGGAAATGATGCATTAGTGCACATGGACATTTGGAACCTACGAATCCACACTAGCGATCCATATCATCTCTCCTATCTATGTGTCTGAATGATTGTGACAGAACATTTAGTTCCAAAGGCCTGAGGCCAAAGCAAGCCTGAGCATGGCCCCTGTGATTCACACTGTCAGCATCTTGGGGATTATCACGGAACCACAGTTCTTGTCTGAGGCAACATTATTGGTGAAGTCATGGTTTGAGGGGTAGATTTTTTCTAATGCATTTAAAATAAATGAATATTAAGTTCCTTCGATACACCCTATGTATCACCAGTGATGGTGGAACACTTTTAGGGGACTATTAGCCAAGCCTATGTGCCGCCAGCAGGGCTGCTCCGGGTCGTTGCTGTGATAATTCTCCTTAGTTCCCAGCCCTGAGAACCTGCAACTCTGGTGAAACCGGGTCCAAACAGGTCTTCCCCCAATTTCAATTCCAGGAAGTTGAAAACTGACTCCTCCGCTCTCGTAGCTTCCTCTTCTTTTCTTCCAGGTTGATTTCCAACTCAAGAGAAGCATCTCTCAAGTAACCGAGGCCCCAAAGCAGCACCTGGAGGCAGAGTCTGACCAAAGCAAGTACAGCCCTGGGTAACCAGGTGAACAGATATGGAAATGGCAGTGGCAGAGTCGCTGCCTGAAATAGACTGCAATTCACGGCGGCCTGGGGAGCACTTTGGAAAGGCTCTGGTCCTGCTCTCCGGTCAGATGAAGTGTTCTTTCTATTTTATTATCTGGGACATATTTAAATATAAACATATTCAAAACAGTTCAGAATGGCCTCCATCTATTCCAGGGGTCAGCCATCTCTGAGAAAGTAGTATACATACAGATTCAGTGTGCTAAGATTTTCTGATGGTGGGTGAATGGTTTAGGTGCTGAAGGCTCCATGCTAGTCCACGCTGCAGCCGGAGACTGGTTCTGACCAGCTGGCCACTCTGTTGCCAATAGTCTAGCACAGAGTCGGAAACGCCATAGGTACTCACGGAAGATTTCTGAGTGAACCGCTGAAGTGCAGAGGCGATTCATCACTGATGTCGTTCCCGCAGCAAGACCAGGTGACCACATTTGAAGTCCCAGAGGACCCTTTCAACAAGAGCCAGGAGTTTCTTGATAAGAAAGGGGTTTCACACACAAACACATAGTCCCACTGTTACCCATTTTTTGTACGTGGGCATTTTAAACAATATGTGTCTTTTAACCCATTTTCTGGGGACGTAAGTGTAATGCTAATGCTCCTGTGGAGTGGCCCTGCCCCACCCCACATCAGTGACACACAGCCCTCGCTCAGTTCCCCAGAATGAACTCATTCGTTCTAAAAGTGTTAATGAGCACAGCAGATGTTACTAAAGGCTGTGAAGGGATGTCTTACATCACACACCACACGGCACAGAAATGCATTCCCCCCACTGGGCATGCTGGGGTCCCCAAGCCCCTGTCCCCAGGGCTTGGTGGGGGTTTACCATGCACCCTGTTTCAGGGCTCAGCCTCAGATAGGGCAGGATCCACCTCCCCCCATTTGCTTCACCTCCCCCCACCCTCTCAAGCTCCCCACGCCCAGCCCCAACCTCTAACTCACCCAGCCCTTTCTTAATGTTGAGCAATTTCACTCCTCTCAACAAGCAGCCCTACCCATCAGAAAGCAGGTACTCCACGGAGACAGCCCGCCCTCCGCAGGAAGCCGTTCGGGATTAGGATTAACACATGATTCATTTTTCTGTTACCGGAGCAATCTCTCAATCTGTGGTCGAAAGGAAAGCAGATAGAAGGAAATGCCATTTGGAAAGGGTACTTTCTCCTCAGGTAATTAATCCTTTCTCTACATTATTCCTTGCTTCCCAATTTTAATCCCATATCCCTTGGTTTCTTCTTGTTACAAAGAAGCAGCTACTTGAGTGGGCTGTCTACAATTCAGTGAAACTTTATGCCTAAGGTTGCCAGATACATTCAAGTTTTCCAGATTGTCTGAATATCACTTACTTGTTTTCAGATTCCCTGGTTCATAGTCACTTAACAGAGCTAGTGCCTGCAAAGTATGGCCACAGTGCTTTCCCTGGCACCGCCTCATTCATTCGTTCATTCTTCCGTGGGGTACTTACTGAGTCCTTGCTCTCAATAAATGCAGAGAACACAAAGAAAAGAAGGTACAGCCGGTGATCTCAGGGCAGCTAGGGTCTATTCGGGAAGACCAATGGGTCGTTACACTGCACTGCTGCAATTGCTATGATTCCGCAAACTCTGGGGTGTCGGGGGGACAAGGAGCCCTGGGAAGAGCTTTACTATTGACTTGGGAAGATCAGGATAGGCCTCTCAGAGCTAGTGAAGTTGAAGATGAGATACAGGAGGTCAGATAAAGAGGCGTGGCCAGGTGGAAGGAAACGGGGGAGCGAGGGGTCGGCTGAGGAGACTGCAGGAGCAGAGGTCTGGAGCCTCCGAGGGCTCCCGGGCACGCAGGGCGCGGCCGGGGAAGTGGGCACGGCAGGAGGGAGTGACCGGGGGAGCTGAGTGAGGTGTGGAACTCGGAGGGAGGCCGATAGGCTAGGGAAGGACATTTGAACCATATTACAGAGTCTGCACTTTATCCCGAGAAGAACAAGGGGCCATGAAAGGGTTCTACCGAGGGGAGTGGCAGACTCAGATTCAGAATGATCACCTTGGCTGTAGCCCAAAGAGCAGGTGGGAGCAGGGCCAGACCGAGTCCGTGAAGAAACAGACTGCTGAAAGCCAGGTGAGAAGGTGGCCTGAAGCCAGGCAGGACAGCACAGATGGGGAAATGCCAGGCAGCCCCCAAGGCCCCGAGTCCGCCCTGGGTATCCGGAGAGCTTCCTGTCAGCCCCCTAGGGCTTCCCTGCCCTCTGCAAGTCTTCCAGTCTCTCACTCCGGCCCTCCCTGCCAGCCCCTCAGGGGCCTTAAGCACTGAAGGACAGGCAGGTTTTCAACCAAACCCTAAAGACTATCCTGAGTAAAATCCACTCACGTTGGATGTGATTGTGAAGGCAGAATATTATGTGGAAAATACAGGCTCTGGCCGTGACCATAGAAAAATTTCTCACAGCACACGGAGGAAGAATGTGAACTCACAGTTAGTGGCACGGCGGGGGAGAGGCGGGGGCAGGGTTCGAAAGACACAAAGGAAGGCCCTCCAGCTTCGGTTCAGCATTTTCCTGGCCATTGCCCTTTCTATTTCATATCTAGGGTTTTATTTTAAAGAGGAAATGTTTGCACAGTTGCCAGCCTAAATAGACACTATAGATACTCTTCCACTACTTTTCTTTTATCTAACATAAATAGCTTTGAGCGTCTTTTTAAAAATTATTGCAAACTATGGTAGGCAGAATTATAAAGTGCCTCCCAATGGCCCTTGCCCAGTATGGCTCCTTCCCTTGGAGGGGGCCAACCCTGGGGCGAGGTGAGATATGCCGCCCATGAAGACGCTGCAGATGCAATCAAGGCCTCAAGTCAGTGATTCTGAGTTCATCAAAAGGGAAATGATCATGGGTGGGCTTGACCTAATCAGATGAACCCTTTATAAGCAGAGAGTATCTCTGACGGCCTTGAAGGAAGAAAGCAGGCGGCTCGGTTGTGAACTACCTATGAAGAGGAGCAGTCCCGAGGAGCTGAGAATGGTCCGGACCAACAGCCAGCAAGGAAGATGGGGACGACTGTCAAACACTGCAAGGCAATGAATTGTGCCAATGGTCAGAATCAACTCAAGGCCCCGCCTGCGTGCAGCCTGTGAGGGCAGAGGGGCCGGCCGCACGGCGCCCTGACTCCGGACCAACAGAGAAACAGCGAGGTAACACTTTCGTGCTGCTCTGAGCCTCTATGTTTGGATTAATTTGTTGTGCAGCAATAGAAAGCTGACATATAAACTATCCCAAATATTCTTATAAAGTGGGTAGGATAGAAATAAATAAAACCCGGGTAAGCAGCTGTGACCACTGTGCTGCATCACAGAGCTGCCACGCTCCTACCTCGAGTGAGTGTCTGTGTAAAAAGGGCACAGAAAAAGCAAAACATGGAACTCCTTTTGAATAAGATGGCAGGCGTAGTCCACTTCACCCAGTAGGCGACAGGGACAGCACTTTCTTCCTGTGAGGATCACATGTCTCTGACAGCAAGGAGTTCAGCCTTCGGATAACGGTAGTATCTTGCCTCAAATAATTCCCATTATTTGCACCAAATGACGTGTTACTGGGTTGTGGACAGGCGCCGTTGGCACAAACACTAAAATGAGAAAATGTAAAGCCTGTGCAGAAACTAAGGCTCTTTTCTCTTTCCCAAAGGATCAAAATCAATAAACAGTGTGTAACACCCCAACTTCTATCCACCGTCAGGACGCTTGGAAGGAAAAGCAGGTGCAAGAGCCTTCTTAAATAGCCAAACACGGTTCCCCACAGTTTGAAATGGTATTGTAAAAATAGTAAGATCCCAATACAACAATCTTCCATTTTTATCTGTTAAGATCCAGGGTATGAATTCACAGAAGCTTGTGTATTGGTTCGTTCATCTAACAAATAGTCGAGTCCTATTTCTGAATCAAACGCTGTGTTAAGAGCTGAGAGACAATAGCAAACCAGAGAGACAAAGTCTCTACATTTTTGGAGGGGGAGTTATAGAGAGAGAGGTAAAGTATAAAACAAGGTGATCGACAAATACATAAAAAAAATTAGTATCTGAGAAGCGGTGCGGAGAGAGGAAAAGCTGGGGATCTACTTGAGAGAGGATGGTTAAGGAAAATTTCTTTGAAGAGATGACATTTGGGCTGAGATGTAAAAGATAAGAAAAAGGAAGGCTTGCAAAGAATAGGAATGAAAGTTCTGGCAGAAGGAATAGCAAGCCCAGGTACCCTGTGGCAGGGAAGAGCCTGGCTGGTTCTAGCAGCTGCATCTCTTGGGTCTAAGGGTGTGTGTGTGTGTGTGTGTGTGTGTGTGTGTGTGTGTGTGTGTGTGTGTTAAGCTTCCTGATTTATGATCTAACATGCCAGAAGCCTAACCCAGCATAGATCCAAGAATCAGGATAACATCCAAACCACATGGAGTCTAGTCTTAAGAGAGCCAATAAGATTCACTTTTTCCATGGCCACAGAAAATGCCCCTAACCTGACCAGCCATTTCAAAACCAAGGATTTAGCAAGTAGGACATCATGGCTTGGGACAAAGCTGCCATCAGAATGGGAGGAGTCAAAGTTCAGGTGTCTGGAGCATCATCTTCACACCTGTGGTACTGTGATTTGTCTAATATATTCCCGTCACACACCCTGCGCTGACAGTACATCACGCTTACCTCCTGCCTGGAAGATGACTTCATTTCGGCTTTAACACTAACTCCATTCAGGCTTATAAACCATGAGTAAACATTCCCTCTGGGCAAATGCCTAAACAAACATCAATTCTCCTCCTCCTTCCAAAAGTTAGGATCCGCTATTTATAGGCTTTTTCCCTCTCACTTTCCCTAATTCCTTCCGTCACCACTTAATGTTCCTCCCCATGCTCCTTCCCCTCAGTCCTCCCCATGCCCCTTCCCCTCAGGATCTTTCCTTCTCCTGCCTTCATTCCCTTCAATTCCACCTGCCCCTGCACCTCTTACCCTCCCCTCATCGGGGCCCTGCTGCCTGTGGGATGAAGCATCATGGAGAAGCGAGGACCTCGACTCATGACTGGAGAGATGTCTAGCAGTGGAGAACCCCTCAGGGGTTGTGCTTGTTTCTGTGGACACAGTGCTTCCCATTGCATAGTCCCAGGCAGGAGGCAAGTAAAATCATCACTTGGATCCATGTCTGCTCCCCAGGAGGAGGGAGGAAAGGCCTCCTTGACCTCCTTTCACATTATCCCATGAGAGGCCTTTGGAAGGAAGAGTTCATCCTGGACACACATCAAAGGAGTTCAGCGAGCTTCCTTAAATCCTTTCTGGAATCAGATGAAATCTAAATACACTAAGAAATAAAAGGATCATGATCTCATTATTTTTGTTCTTATATCCAAATAAAGCATTGTACACACACTGTCATTTACAGCAGACTTATTTTAGACGGGTAAAACATTGTGATGGAGGGTGCTATGGACTGAATGTTTGTGTGCCCCCAAATTTATATGTGGAGGCCCTAATATGATGATATTTGGAGGTGGAGCCTTGGGGAGGTGATGCGGTAATGGCAGTGGGGGAGCCCCCGGGATGGCCTTAATGTCCTTAGAAGAAGACAGCTGCCCCTTCCCTCTGTCAGGTGAGGCTGCCACGAAGAGAAGGCCTCATCTTCTCTGCAAGCCTCACCGGAGCCTGACTGTGCTGGCATCCTGGTCTCAGGCTTCCCAGTCTCCCAAGGTGTGAAAAACAAGTGTTTGTTGTTTAAGCTGCCTTATGGTGACTTGTGATAGCAGCTGGAGCAGACTAAGACAGAGGGTTAGATATGGGGTCCACTAACTTTCTATTTTGAACTTTCTGATTTTCTAATAAGGGCAGTTGGAAAAATACAATTCCTATTCACTATCAGCATCAATTCAGAAATTCTCTAATGCTAAAAATTAGGAGAGATGTAATCTCAAAACAAGTCTTGTAGATTGAGTTGTTTTTCTCATTTTGCTGGGAACAGTAAATATGTCACCTCAGACTGGCATTTGTAAACCAGTAGTTTAAGAATGGGACATTTAGTGACTCAAATAAATAAAAATGTGTAAGAGGGGTTTCAGACACAAGTTGGATCTAGGTGCCCTGGTTAGTGGCCTTTTCCATTTCTGGGTTTCATTGTCTCTGGTGGTGACATCGGTCCCACACAGGCTCTCCCCCTGAGGGGACTAGATGACCAATGGCATTTCTACCTTGTATTCTACCAGTCTAGCAACAAACGATTGATTCTCAGGCCTGAATCCATAGCACAGATTGGGTTATGTGCCTGTCCCTGAAACGATCATATTGACTGTGATTGGTCAGTCTGGGGTTATATGCCTCCTCCTGGAAGGCAGAAAGACTGATAGTAGAGGAGAGTTGATTCCCATTTTTTTCAAAAAAGAAAACACTCCTACTAAATAAAGGAGAATGGATGGTCATGGACAAAACCAACAAAAGGACATTACAATTTTATTAAAATTATACTGTGACTCATGCCCGGCTGGTGTAGCTCAGTGGATTGAGCGTGGGCTGGGAACCAGACAGTCCCGGTTCGATTCCCAGTTGGGGCACATGCCTAGGTTGCAGGCCAGGTCCCCGGTGAGGGCTGTGTGAGAGGCAACCTTACATTGCTCTTTCTCCCTCCCTTCTCCTCTCTCTGAAAATAAATAAATAAAATCTTTAAAAAAAAAATTATACTGTGACTCTTAACTCAAGAAACTCAACCATTCAACATTAGGCCCACCTATGTTCTAGGCACTTAGCCAGGCAATAGGGCTACAAAGATAAACTCACTTGTCCCTGAGAGGCAGACAACTTTTTGCCATAGTGTGTGAAGCAGTTGAGATCAGCCCTGTCACAGGCCAAAGAATCATAATCCACGTTATTCAGTTTCCTGCTTTGCTTGGCTAATGCAGGCCTGACTTAGTATAGCAGGAAATTGACAACCCATTTATGTGAAATAGTATACTCTAATTTCAAACGGATAATTATCATATGGGGATGGGGGCTGGTGGACCATGACCTTGACGGCAGTTCAACAAGAGACAGCAGTGTGGTCCAGCTGCGTCCGGAGGTAAGGCATCCCCAGACTGTGCCAGAGAAACGTAGCAGCTCATCCCAAGAGCAGTCCCGCCAGTTCCCGCAAGGAGGCGGCCTTCCTCTGGAGTGCGCTATAGAGCGCCCAACTCGTTTTCAGGAAGGTCACAATGCGTGAGAAAAGCCCTGAAGATAAACAAACGCCATATAGTCTTTTAGAACTCAGAAACTTCCTTTTAGGGTTCTTCCACTTCTAGGAAAAGAGCAAAACAAGAATTGGCTTTCCTATTGTCGACTGGGTCTATTCCTAAATGGAATCAAATGGCCTTCGTTGTCTTGAGTTGGCCTTGCCCTGGCACGAGTTCACTAGACAGATGCCCTCTTTCCAAGAGAACATGAGATTTTTCCTTCCCTTTTTTCCCTCCATCCAACCTGACTCCTCTCCTTTCTGTCCTGATACATTCTGGCACCATTTGATGAATAGTTAATAGTATTTCCAAGTGATGGTCCTTCCCTGACATCTTAGAATGCCAGATGTTATGCCTTCCATAGTCTACCCCTAAGTTGTTGAAACATCTCTTTAATAATGAAAACAAGAATATATTACTCTATCTGCATTTCTTCCTCTTTTAGCGGTGGACCCCTGGCTATTCCAGGATTAACAGCTAGCTGGCTTGTTTGTACCCTGAGCAAGGCCAGCTTAGATTTATTTCGGCAGTTTGTTTCTCTCCTCATCTTGTCATTGCTAACAGCAGTTTATGGCTGTGATGTGATACATTCCAGAAGGAAGCTGGGGGACTTGGCTTTGATTTGGGGCCAAGCCATGCTAAACTGTTAGTCAGTGACACAGTCCATGATAACAGCTTTGGACACTTTAGATGCACTATGTACTGACAGATTGAATGTAGGTTCAGGTATGAGATCAAAGGATGACCCAACTAAATAGTTTCGATCAGTGAGATTAAACAATACGCACAGGAATCAAACCAACTGTGTTTTAGCTCATTGAGGATTATGTGGAGGGGAGAATCCACCTCCCCCCCGACCTTTTTTATTTTAATATTACACAGGTAGATATTATCACTATTGCTAACAAAGCAGTTTAAACATACTTCTCTCTCTTGATATTTTTCATTTCAATCCCTTCAAATGAGGATACTTTATAAAGCATCCATGCATTAACTTAAAATGAAATCAAACTCCTTATCATGGTCCACCAGGCTCAGGATGATCTTCACCTGTTTGTTTTCCAATTTCATCTTATAATACTTGCTCTCTTTCTAACACTGACTTCTTTTCTGTTTCCGAAACTTACCAAATTGTTTTCCATTTCATGGTTTGCCTCTTCAGTTTCTCCTACCTGAAAGGCACTTCCTCAGCTGATTCTTTCTCATCACTGAGATCTCAAGTACATGTTATATCCCCGGAGAATTCCCTGACAACCACTATATTCAAAGAAGGCTCTTGCCCCTCACTTTGGCCCTTAGCAGGTCAGATCCTCATCTAAACCACAGAGCACAGAAAATGTCTTGAATGATAACTTCCACTTTCTCAGTTCTCTCAAGGACTGTATATAACCTGTACCATTCTCCTTGTGTAGGAGAGAAGTGAATTCATTCCAGACAACGGGTACCCAGGGCATTAGGGTTTAATTCTCTACCACGTAATCTACCAGATCATCTGGTTTATTTTCTTCACAGTACTCACTCAGCACTGTAATTATCTAACTTATGATTTGTTTGTTTATTTATTATCTGTCCCCCACTAGAATGTGAGCTGCATGAGGGTAGGGGGCTTGTGTCTTTGTCAGGCTGATGCCCAAACCCCTGCAAAACACCAGCAGCATCATGAAGGTACAGTAAAGCTTTGCTGATGGGTGGAAAAACATTGTTTTGCCTTTGATTATTTGCCTTAGGGCAGTGATTCTTTTTTTTTTTTTTTTTTTTTTTAGGGCAGTGATTCTTAAACCTACTCACTGAAGAATCCACCTGCAAAGATTTAGATTCGATAACCAGATCATTTTGAAATGGACTCAGTTAGGTAAAAGAAAAAAGTTCAGTTTAGGTTGGATGTATGTTAAGACATCCAAAGTTGTTTTGTTTTTAAAACAAAATACTTGATTATTATTTCATCTTGATTTCATATGGCATACTTTACTCTTTGCCCCAAACACATTAGAAAACTACATCCCCAGAACAGAAATGAAACTGTGGTTCACTGACTTCAAAAATAAAGGCAATGGACTTACAATGTTAATTACTTACTATTGAGAGAAGAGAAGTCAGTCACTGTTTTACAGACAAATGAAGCATTTTCTAACAATTTTGTGAAAACCCAGAACACTCATATTTTACTAGAAATGTTTCTGCCCACAATGTGCACATGCATCAAAAAGTAAAGGAGGCTCCCTTTGTCATGTGAGGACACAGTGAGAAAACGGCTGTGTGTGTACCAGGAAGTGCAGACGCCGAATCTGCTGGGCCTTGATCTTGGACTTCCCAGCCTCCACAACACTCCTGCGCGGACCTGCAAACTCTGCACCTCCACCGCATCCCATTCCGTAGTCATTCATGTAGTTTAAGTATATCAGCAGTCTGGTAGAAGATCAGAGCTTGCTTTTTAAAAAATATTGAGATATAAAAAAACTTGTTTCTCTTAAAATATCTGTGATTTAGAGCAATTTGGTAAGTTATACCTTTGTAAGCAGTATTGAAACATTTATATTACTCTCCCCACCTGATCCCTCCAGAATTTGGAAACTCTTAATTAATGAGTATTATTATTTTCATAGCACGTGGTTGTTTGCATAGATTCAATAAGAATCTGTACTTTTATAACAGGACACAATTGGTAACTGGTTTTATTAACCAAGAGTTTGGAATGTCATGTCTGAGAGACATACATAAAATCGGAGATGACCAGAAAGCTTTAATTAAGGAATTAAGATCGACTTTGGGAGCAAACAAAAGTGCCTTGGAAAAAGAGCCTGGTACCTTGCTTACACGTTTCACAGCAGTGCTCTCAGGTACGAAACAAAGGCTGCTGTACTGGGAGCTGGCAAAGAGAGAACTTTATTTTGGGGACTTTAGAACCTGAGGAACCCACCCAAACCTATAGGCACTGCAGGCAAAGGGATGGCAGCTCTGTGGCTTGGCTTCCTGGCCTTGGAAGGCTGAAGTTCAGTCTGGAGATTCCTTATCAAATGTTTCAGCAAAACAGATTCTTGAAAATGCCCTTATGATCAACTGCTATTTTTGTTGTATTTATGCAAATAATCAGGCCAAATTCATTGAAACAAGATTTATGTAATAAGTTAGTCTTAATTTAGCTTTATTTGATAACAATGAGGGTGATTTTAGAGAGAAAAATTGTGTTTCAATAGAAACTATAATACACAGTTGTGGATATTAGATTCTAGATCAGCTAACTGTCTTTAAAGTTTTATTTTTCACCTGGAAACTGGACTGGATCCTGGATTTTTCTAGTTTTATTACGTATTTGGCAACAATCCTCTGAACTAACGTTTCACTTTTCTCCCATCCTTCACCTTAGAATTATTGGAAACTAAAACTGTTTTTCACCCTGGCTGATGTAGCTCAGTAGATTGAGCGCGGGCTGAGAACCAAAGGGTCGCTGGTTCGATTCCCAGTCAGGGCATATGCCTGGGTTGCAGGCCAGGTCCCCAGTGGGGGCCACATGAGAGGCAACCACACATTGATGTTTCTCTCCCTCTCTTTCTCCCTCCCTTCCCTTCTGTCTTAACAAATAAATAAATAAAATCTTTTAAAAAACCCTAAAAAACCCAAAAATCTGTCCCCCCGCCCCGAGTCTTGCGATTATAAACTGATGCTAGATGACCTGATATAAACTTCAGAAAAAAATCACAACAGCACATGGCTAATCTCAGTGACTGATGCAGTGGAAGCAACACAGAGAATTGCCCTGAACACCTGATGACATCATCAGAGACGTTCAAACTGACACCAGCAGAATCCATCAAATTGTCCCTGCTGGCCTTCATTCCAGCAGCAGAAACTTTGAGCCTCACCCCCATAGAAATCCTACTGACTCACATCTATGGAAATCTTACCTTCCAGACTCAGACACGGGTTTCTAATTTGCTCTGGCCATTAAGCTTTGTTTTTCTTTTGTTTTCCTAGACACACTTCTTATTAAGTGCCTGATTGCTTGTTTCCACAATATAAGCTTCACTTTGGGAACCCACCTACATCACTGCTGCCTGAAATGAGACTGAATAATTTAACTGAACTGACTTGTTCTCAGGACTGAACGATTGAATCAATAAATGTGGGGCAATCTACCAATTTAGCTTCTGGAGGTGAAACTTAAAAAAAAAAAAAGATTTCATTTATTTACTTTCAGAAAGAGAGGAAGGGAGGGAGAAAGAGAAAGAGGAAAACATCCATGCGTGAGAAACATTGATTGGTTGCCTTTCACACGCCCCCAACTGGGGACCTGGCTTGCAACCCAGACATTTCCCCTGACTGGAATCAGACCAGCGACCTTTTGATTCACAGGCTGGCGCTCAATCCACTGAGCCACACCAGCCAGACTAAACTTTTGTTTAAAGTTTCAAAGGCAGGACTGAAAGAGACCAAAATTTTGCCATCCCGAAGCTGCCTTTTGGGATATTGATTTTACCTGTTTATTAAGAAACAAAAGACTCAGGAAGAACCTTTGACCCTCCCCACTTTCTTGCCCAAGACATTCAGACAGAAAAACCTGCTTTAGGAAGGGAGCCTCCGTTTAATCACCGTAAGAATCTTTACCCTAGCATTAGTCAGGAAACGCCAAGTCAGCTAGCAAGGGATACCCCTTGTGTCCCATTGTTTTTGAGTAGCTTGTCGAGAATATTTCTGCCAGCCCTGGCAGGTGCCCCAGGTGGTTGGAGCGTCAGCCCAAAAACCAAAAGGTTGCAGGTTCCATCCCTGGTTGGGGCACATATGAAAGGTGGCTGATTGATGTTTCTCTCTCACATCAATATTTCTTTCTCTCTCTCTCTCTCCCCCTTTCTCTCTATCAAAAGTCAATAAACATATCCTTGGGTGAGGATTTAAAAAAAAAGAATATTCCTACCACATATATTCCTCTCTTCATCAACTAACTGTAGATCGTCCATTCTCACTTCTGAAATCTAATCTTTCGTCTGCCCCCTTTTTCCTTTGTCCAAAATTGTTGTGATACCCTAAGTTGCTTCAGTGTCTTTGGAATTTTCATGCTTTTGTGAATTCCCCATGTGTATGTAGTAAAATGTGATTTTATTGTTGTTGTTGTTGTTGTTGTTTTTTACAGAAAAGGAGGAAAACAGTATCACGGTTCCTCAAAAAACGAAATATAGACTTACCATGGGGTCCGGCCATGAATTTCTGGATGTCCACAGAACTGAAAGCAGAGATGCAAACCTATCTGTGCACCCCTGTTCATAGCAGCATTTTTCATAACAGCCAAAAGGTGGAAGCAGATGTTGTGTGGGAAACATCCATTCACCGATGGATGGATAAATAAAATGTGGTATAAACATATAATGGAATATTATTCCAGCTCAAAAAGAAAGGACATTCTGACACATGCTACAATGTGGACGAACCTGGAGGCCATTATGCCAAGTGAAAGAAGCCAATCACAACAAGGCAAATGCTGTATGATTCCACTGGTATGTGAAGTACCTGACAGCAAGTAGAATGGCGGGAGTGGCAGGAGAGAGAAATGAAGTTAGTGTTTAACGAATACTGTTTCGGTTTGGGGAGACGAAACGTTCCGGAGATGGGTGGTGGTGACGTTGTACAACAGTGTGAAAGTACTTGATGCCACAGAACCATACACTAACAATGGTTAAAATGATAAATTTTATGGTACGTATGTTCAATCACTTCTCTTTTAAGGAAAGGAGAAACGATATCCCCGTGAAATTTTTGAAATAGAGGTTTATCTCTGTTAATGCCTACACAGTGATAGACTTCTTGAATTCGGAAGAATCTCCTATGTAGATCTCAGAAACCGAAGGCACAGACATTCAAACAAGCGTGACTTTGTGGCCATGGGTACACGGGGAAATTCACCAACGAGTTCACAGCGCTCTCCCAGCCCTGTCCAGGTCTTGCATTTGTTTATTCTTCGCTTGTAAAATCTCAACGATGTCCTGACTTTCCTCAGGGAAACAACGGGGCGGACAGACGCGAACGCCGTGCTGCGTGCGGTGATGGAGGAAGCTGCCCGGGGTAGCGTGGCGGAGGGCGCCACGGGCGGGCGCTGAGCGGCCTCCCCGAACAGAGCTCTGCCTGTTTTCTAGGTCGGAGGCGGCGCGGGGCGCGGGCGCTACAGGGCAGCGGAGGAACTAGCTATTAGCAGCAGCTGCACGCAGGGCCGACGCCCGCGGGCGGAGGGTGCGCGGACCGCCCCAGCGGCGTCCGGGCGGCGCAGCCCCGGTGCCTCAGTTTCCCCGAGTAAAGGTCCTCGGAGCACCGCCCCCGCTGACGTCAGGGGTGGGCGGGGCCGGGAGGTGGGCGCCAGGACGAAATGTGGCGCCTCCGGCCGCGCGGGGCGGAAGCCTGGGCTGGGGGCGGGAGGCGGGAGGCGGGGCGGCCGCGCTGAGTCACATTGGATGGACCCGCCCGCCGCTTCCACGGGGGTGGTGACAGCGGCCCGGGACGGGCGGCCGCAACTGTCCGCCGCGCCGCCGCGCCGAGGGACCGCCAGGCGGCGGAGAGCAGGTCTGGGGCCGGGCAGGGCCGGGCGGGGAGCCCGAATTGTTGTCGGGGGGCTGCGGGCGTAGGGGACCCGCTCCCTGAGGGACGCGCCGCGCGGCGGGGCCTGCGCCGCCCCTTCCCCGCGGCGGCCACTTCGCGGCCGAGAGCGCCCAGAGGGCGGTGGGGCGCCGGGCCCGCCTCGGTGTTCACAGCCAGGTCGGGTTCTGCGAGGTCCCGGGGAGTTGGAGCGGTGGGTGGCTCGCAGTCAGAGGGATGCGGACGTGGGCTTTTTAAATGGTGTCAGGCAAGCTCAGGGCTCTTTTCACTGCACCGCCCTGCCACTCGGGCAAGGAGGCGGAATTTGAGACCTGGGAAGAATTCAGCCTTAGCCCAGCCTCCTTACTTTACAGATGGAGACGTTCTTCTGGCATGCTCAGAGTCACATCCAGTCGGTATACGAGTTAATGAATCTGTGTCAGGGAGGCTGGGAGGGATGATTTCCAAAGCTTAAGTAAGACCTGTTTGGCTAGAGATGCTAGTTTGATTATGGTGGAGTTTTGCAGTTACCCGCAGACATCTACCTGCATTCCTGCCACAGGTACTGATGTCTACGAGGCATCAGTTTCTCAAAGTGCATAACCCTGAAAAGGGTGACGATGCTGTCAGTTGAAGGAAGAAATATGGGGGTTGCAGACAGGCAAGGTCTGCTGCAAATTACGCGCTGTGGACATGCTTGGGGAATAGAGTTAAATGTTAAATGCGAGAGAAATCCACCTCACTTTAAAAGCGGTCTCATGATCCTGAATTGTCTATCATTTGCACACTGATGAAAGGCACAAAGTTAGTCTGTAATATTGGTAATTTGCCTTTAGGTCTGTTGTACAGTAATAAGAACATTATGTATTGAAACTTTCTTTTCAGAATTAGTGATACTGTGTTATATGGCGAGCAATTGGTAGCACTAATATTTAGGGTCTGAGTGTACTTTAGCTCCAACTGTTTGCGTAGCTGAGTTACAGGGGGAGAGTAGGACTGATGAACCCATAGCTATATTTTGCAAGACTGAAGTACCTGTCAGCACACAGGCGTGGTTTCTCAGAGTTAGTGCTGCATTTATTACTCTCAGCATGAATAGACTCCAGATGGTGAGCAAGTTAGTTCATCCCCTAGTACCCATTTTTCTCTAAATTATTGAGTTAAAGGATCTCTAAGGCCTCCTTCTATCTCTAATGTTCCCTGGTTTTACGTGTTGATTTGAAACATATGTCACTCATTGTGACAACACAAAGTTTTAAGAAAACAGGTTTAAAAAAAGTCTGCATGATGCATAGAGAATCTTGAAATTCATTATTATTCTTAACCCTCCCCGTTACTTTATCAGTGTGGGGCTACCGTAAGTGGAAAGTGATTTTTCAATTTACAGATCTTAGTGCTAAATTCACTTAAATTCAGAGGCTGGAATGGAGTACTTTGTGTAGGGTAGAGAATAGCTAAAAGCTGACTTGGGAATAGGGCCTGTGCAGTGCACAGGTATCTCCTGCAAAAAGACCAGAACATTCTGCCTCCGAAAATGTGATAAGATGTCTTTTCAACAGTGTGCATATTGTGTGTATTTTCAGCTGAGATATAACAATAATCTTTAGAGACAAACTGTCCAAATATGCAAATGTCATTTATTTTGTCTTGCAGCCCCAAAGCATAGCCTTCCCCGCCTCATGTTTCTTTTCTGATTCCTTTCTGCAGAGTGTCTCCCTCATGTGCAGAGACCCTTGTCACATTCCTTTCACCCACATGGCAATATTCATAGCCTCCTTCAAGCACTGATTGAACCTGCGTTACTTTATATCCACTAAAAGAATGGAAGTCATAAATCTTGAGTCACCATTTAAGATCTCCTGAAAACGAAGGATGATTATTCATTTTTTGAACATAGTGCAAGACTCCGTGAGACTCTGGTTCTGAAGGTCAAGTAGACAGTGTTCAGGTTTTTATCTTCCCTGAGCTTAGAGACTGACTGCAATCTAAAAACCTTCCAGGGGCAACAAAAGTAATTTATCTCTGCCTCGGAGGGAAATCCTGCGGGATGCATAGTGAATTCTTCAAATTCATTATTACTCTCAACCTTCCCAGTCACTTTATCAGTATTGGGCTAAAATAAGCTAAAAGTGATTTTTCAAATTACAGTTACTTTAGTGTTAAATTTGTATGAAGACATTTTTTTAAATGATAAAAATACAATTAAAATTAAAAGCGAATGGAGGCTGGCATACCTATTGCCATGTATAAGGCTTGCATAATTTTTCAGGTTTATTATTTTGTCATTTCTTGAAGTCAGTTAATATATAACCTATAACATAGGATTATTACCAGATTATTTGCTCTGAACTTTTCAATTGTGCTTGGTCTTCAGCCAAAGCTGAATACTTACAAAAAGTTTCATATCGATTAATATTAAATAGTTTCTTTATTATACCTAGCTCAGGAAAACATCTGAATAGACTGATTTTGAAAATTGAATAACTTAGTCTTGTTGGTCAGGAGTTAATTATGAGATATCAGTGTCTTGCCTGGAAAGGCAAAAAGGTCTAAAGTTGTAGCCATAAAACCAGGTCATAGAACAGCTCTATAATGACAGACATTGAACAAACCAGGATGTTAACTTTGGTTGGGCGCTTTATCCTCAATGCTACAAGTCAGCCATAGGCGGTAAAATAGACGTAGAGTAGTGAAAGTGTATTATTTCATTTTCAGGTTTGTAGGGTTTTCTAACATGGAGGATGTGACCGCCAAGAACCAAGGCAGCACAGTGGAGCAACCTGGGCATTGTGCTAGGAGTCCGAAGTTTGAAGTCTTGGGTTTTGCTCCTGACTTGTTCATTCACCAAATATCCACTTGAGTACCTCTGTGTGCCAGGCACTATTCTAGGGGATACAGCTGTGAATGAAACGGGTGCTACGGATGCAGCTGTGGGTGAAACAGTCCAAGCCCCGCCCTCCTGCAATAGACATTCTAGTGGAGTGGAGGCAGACTGTCAGAAACTATGTGAACAGATACACAGTCACATAATCCTAAGTGCTGTGGAGAACTTTAAAGAGGTGTAAGTGGGAAAGGGTGTGTGTATGTGTGTGTGTGCGTGCGCGTGGGGGGGTATGTATGGAGAGGGGTTCCTTTCTATACAAAGAGGTCAGAGATGACCTCTACTAAGATCACTCTTGACCTATAATATGAAGGTAACAAGGGAGCAAGCAGGGTGCAGAAGGATGAGCAAGTTCCAAGCCTGGCTGCAGGAGCATGTTCGGTGTGTGTGAGGGATGGCGAGGTAGTGGTGGCCAGGCAGTGCCAGTGTGGGCGAGGATAAGTGGCAACAGATGAGAGGTGAGGGAGTGGGAGTGGCACGTCACTGGAGGCCATTGTGAGGACTCTGGCCTTGACTCTGAGTGAGGGGGAAGCAAGCCAGCCGTTCCAGGGTTTTGAACAGAGCAGCTCATAATGACTTAGGTTTGAACAGGATCGCTGTAGCTGCTGGCAAGCATAGATAGAAGTGGGTCAAGGGCCTTCCCTTTTATACTAGCTGTGTGACCCTAACCCATAGTCCAGAATTTTATGATTCTAAGTCGTCTGGAATATCTCCATGAGGAGGCTGAGGATTGCATGTGAAGAGACTCTGAAAGCAGAGAGCTTCAGATGGCCTGAAAACATGACGCTGACACACCTCTTGCTGAGTCACTCAGACCGAGAGGTAACCAGGTCTTTTCAGTCGGTTTGTCAGGTCAGGAGAACAAAAACACTGTTTCGGGAATATTCTCTGCTGATCCCTTTAGTACTCTGCTTATCCCTGAATTTTCCCTTCCTGCCTGAAAAAGGGTGAAAAGCTGTTACTCATCAACTGTGCTGGCAACCAAAGTAGTTTTGTTGTTAGGACAGTTGGAAACTTGGGGAAGGAAACCTAATTTTGTATTTATCATAGGTCATTTGAATCATCCTTTCTAACATGCAAGGAGTCCAAAAGATTTCTTTTGTTTTTAATTCCCTTATCCCCTTCCCACTCACCTTATGCCTCATAGGTACTATTTCTTCAGATAAATACATTTACTATATTTCTCTGTCTGTATAGGATCTTGCAAAGTGGGGATGTTTGTTTTCTGTGTGTGCACTTATTTTACTTTATAACGTTATATTTCATTTTGCTTTTTTTCCTAAGTACTGTTTTTAAGATCCATCCCTGTTTCTGCATGGACATCTAATTCTTTGTTTCTGAATGCTGCATTATACTCCATGCTGTGCGTACACGGTCATTTCTTATAGGCTCTCCTTGTGATGGACACGCAGGTTGTCCCTTCTCCCTCACACTGGAAATGTTCTGCAATGAGCATCCTTAAACAGCTGTATACTGTATCTGTGGGATGTATATGTAGAAGGAAATTTCTGGATTATAGGCTTGCATGCACAGAGTTTGAGTAAATGGTGCCAGATTCCTCTCCACGACGGTTGCACCAGCCTCTCTCCCACCAAAAGCGCTCCTGGTTCCTTGTCCTTCCTTATGTCTTACCACCACTCAGCTTTATCCAGTTCTTCACCTTTTCTAATCTCATAGATGCAAGGCAATATCTTGTTCTTTTCATGTGTATTTCTTTGATTACTAATGATTTTAAATGTTTCTTATACATATAGCTTCTTATTTATATCTTTGCCCGTTTTCGATTGGAGTAGCTGTCTGTTGTTGCCGTTGACTTGTAGACGTGATTCTGTAATGTAGGTAATCACTGCTTGTCACATTTGGACTTTGCAGCTATCTTCTCATTGATCACCTGTTAATTTTGTTCTTGTTGTCCTTTGATCAAGAAAAATTCTTAATTTTAATGTAATCAAATGAGTGAATTCTTTGACTGTTATATGCTTCTTCACCTTTCTTTGAGAGTCTTCCCAACCCGTAGGTTACAGCTTTATCTTTAGTCCATCTCGGGCCCACATTACATGGTGTTAGTGGTGCAGCCCTATTATTCTGCATTTAATGAGCCCCTTTTTTCCAATAACATCTCCAAAGACATCCATGCTTTCCTCCAGTGAACTGTGGTACCCTCTTTCTCATCCATGGTTTCTTTGTATACACTCGTCTGTCTCTAGGGCTCTGTTCTGTTTCATTAATCTGTCAGTTCTTGCTTTTTTTTTAATTGCTCTGTTTATTACAGTGATTTTGTAATATGGCCTCATGACTAGCACGGCAAGAGCCGTATCTCTGGTCTTCATTTTTAAGTTTACTTAGCTCTCCTGGAACACATGATTTTTTTTTCATATAATGATTTTTCGATATAAAATTTGCAATAAGTTTATCGAGTTCCTCCAAAATTACATTTTTGAAGAATTTTTATTGGGGTTATATTGAATTTATAAATTATCTGGGAGAGGCTTGACATCTTTTTGATATTAACTCATTTCCTCCAAAAGCGTGTAATGTGTCTCTCCATTTATTTCAGTTCAGATTTTTAAAATAACTTTTATTTGGAAAAGATTTAAAACTAACAGAAGAGTTCTAAGATTAGTACAAAGAGCTTCTGTATATTCCTCACTTACTTTCACCAACGTTAGCATTTTGCTATATTTGCTTTATTACTGCCTTTCCACATTTCTACGCATATTTTTTCTTGACCCATTTGAGTTAGTTGCAAGCATGGTGCTCCTTTATCCCTAAATATTTATCAGCTCATTTTGAAGTTTGTTATTAGAACCTTAAAATTTTCTCCATAAAGGCCCAGGAGGGTATTCTTGGTTAAATTAATTACTAAATACTTCATAGTTTTGTTGCTATTTTGAATCATGTCTCAGAGGCTGCATGCCAAAATCCTAAGCCTATGCCAAGGTTTAGTTTCAAGCAAAAGAAGATGAATAAGTCTTCAGTATTTGCAAACCCAACATACAGAAATTTATGGTAGACATCTCATAATTCCAATATAAGTTTATTTCACCATACGATTAACTTTTTCCTCCTGCTGTTAATCGTCAGAATTTAAATAGCTGGTCCGAAGAAGGAGAGAGGGCCATATTCAGCATCATAACTATAGTTGTCAGCGTGATTATAAATGTAAGATATGCAGGATTATAGTTTTCTTACTCTGTGGATCAGTCTCTAATGTGGGTATAAATCTAACCTAAGTATATCTCACGAAATACTGACTAGTTCAGCACGTAGTTCTTCAGCAATCATAACCGTTAGGGTGTTGGGCAGTTGATTTTCATGGCTGTCTCTTTTGACCATCTCTCAAGCATCTCTATATGGTTGGGGTGCTTTTTCCAAATTGTAAAAATTATACCTTTTTCAGTGTAGAAAATTTGCAAAATACAGGGAAGCAAATCTTTCTTCTTGCCTTTTAGCACCAACCCCTGTTAAAATGTTGGTTTTTTCCCTCCCTCCCTCTCCCTCTTCCTCTCTTTCTCCCCCCTCCCTCTCATCTTTTTTATGGGGAGGGGCATGTTTGTGGAGGAGGAGAACGCACTTAAAATTAGGCTGCATAATTTGTATCATCCCTCCTTTTTTCAGGGGTAAGTCATCCACTCCTATTTGTCTTGCTTTGAGTGATCCTCTGGGAAAAGAAAACAATAAGAAAGATATGATTAATTTATAGGAGTTGGGTAATAGCTTGCTAATTACTTGGCAGTTCCCAACAGGCTATGCCTGAGGGAGCCACTGTGCATGACAGCCTGGCCTCGTTGTCACAGTGTGGAGCCGTCTAGCACAAATGCCAGCAAACCACGACTGGCTTAGGGGAAGAGAGGGGAGGGGAGATCCATTTGGTGTTACTTGGCTTCAGTTTGGTTAGTACCTTCCTTTTTAGACCACATTTGCTCTCATCTTTCAGTATGGAAAATAGTTAATTTACTTTCTTTTTGACTCTGAAATAAACCCAACACAATTGTCTTGTTTGCCTGATCACCTTTTGCTAGTGTGGTGACTGGTGAGGGAGAGTAGTGATGGAGGGCAATGGCAGAATGCAAAAGTTAGCATTTCCATCCGTTGGTAGATTCAGTATCCAACCGCCCGCCCCTCCGCACTCCCCACCCCTTCATCATGTTCTGTTTTGTTCATTTTGCAGGAACACCTGTCACTTTCTAAAATACAGTTGTCTGCCTTACCCTTCCCTCAAGGAGGAAGTTCTTCAAGGGCAGGAATCTTTGTTCCCTGACAGACCCTAAGCATCATCAACTGTGCCCAGCACATAGTGTGCCCTCAACAAATGGATCCATCAAACAAATCAATCTTTAAAGAGGCAGCACTATGATACAGAGAAGGGAAATCTAAGGGAGGGGCGAGGAAAGAGTTCTCCTAGCCTCCTGGAAATACATGACTTCAGTAAGTTAGTAGAAACCTCATTTCCACATTGACATTATAAGTGTAACTGTCAAACCAGCTGCAGGGCTCATTTCTCTACATCCATTTCAGCCACTCCTGTGGGGTTTATGGTTTCTTTTTTTTTTTTTTTAATTTTTTTTTATTTTTTAATTACTTTATTGTTGTTCAATTACTATGGTTTCTGAAAGTGGTGTACAGCGGCGTCTGTTGCTGACAAGCACGTGGTGGGAACAGGGCCGCGGAATGATCAGTGCTGATGTTCTAGCCGTGGGTTCTGGGCCCAGCACACACTGCATTGTTTTTGTGAGGTGATTCTCTTAGGATAAACGATGTGCCCCATCAGCAGAAAAAGTTACAATGGATGTGCCGAGTTGTGCTGAACTCCCCAGCCTCACACCCCATGTCCTCCCTCTTTCTAGTTCATTCTTTCCCCCCAGTCCCAGCAATGCAGAAACATTTTGGCTTTTCTGTCGTTTCTGGATCTGGTTCAGGATTTCATGATGAGCAGTCACGCCGTGTGTACTCAGTCCCTTTATTAGAAAGCAAGGCCTCAAATCATATTAATAGTACTGTAAAGGCGCTAAAAAATACGGTTGCCACAAACACACCATAATGCTGTCCTGTGTAGGCCATTATTGGACTGCTTTCATTTCTTACTCTGTGGTTGAACACTGGTTACCTACCTCCCACTTCCCCCAGCGAATCTTAAACTCTGTTGCCTGGGCCTCAAGTCTGATCCTAATCTACCATCTGTACTAATTTACTTCCCTGTCCCCACTTTTTACTCTAGTCAAATGGACCTCTTTTTCTTTGCTACAACAATAATGATAGCAATAAGTATTTCTGAATTAAAAGTATGAGTATTTCCATTTTACTGGGTTTCATTAAAAAATGCATAAAGAATAATAAGATAAATATCCATGTATCTGACACAGAATTTAAGATCTGTAAAGCTGAGTTGGTTTTTCTATTCCACCCCCCTTTGCCCTTTTATAGACCCTCTGGTTCTAATGACTTAAAAAAGAATTCCCTGTTATTTACATATGACAACAATACTGTGATTGTCACTTAAAAAGGGGGCAGTAATTCCTTAATATAATCAAGAATCTAGTTGATGTTTAAAATTTTCCTATTTGTTGCAATTTTTAAAAGAGATTTGTTTGAACTGGGATCCAAGAAACGGGCACACATTGCCTTTAGCTAATGTGTTTGTTTCTTGAGTGGCTTTTAATTGATAAGTTCCCTTTTCTTCCTTTTTAATTTTAATGTTTTGGTTACAGTTTACTTGTTGAAGAAACTGCCCTTTTGCTTCCCATATTCTGGAATTTTAAAAATGGCTTTGGACAAAACTTTATTGACCTTTGGTGAGTTAACTCAGCCTTACATCTGTCAGTCACTAGGGAGGTTCCAAGTCACTCAGCTTCTATAAATAGAAAGGATGGACTGCCCCTACAGAGCTTGGCCTGGCTCAGAGGTCTTTTCTGAAGAGTTTTTCAAAATATTCCAGGTGTCAGGGAATGATGGTATCAACGGCAGACCATCTCTATTTCAAAACATTTTGCCTCCAAAGGAATTTTATAACTTCTATTTGGCAAGGCGTTTTCCTGATTCCTTGTGTTAGGGGAGAGAGTTGAGAAGCGAGTGAGCAGTCTGGTCTTCTTTTAGACAGCGCTGTTGGGTTTGTTGCTTTAAGGATCGCTGGGCTCAGTGCCAGAACCTCCTTGGGATATTATCTTCTTACAGTTTAGATCTGCTTATCAGGAAACAGAATCCCTGGAGCGGCAGGTAAGAGGAGAATGAGTTTACATTAAAACTAGACTTTTTTAGTGGCTGGTGGGGTCCTGTGTTCTTGAGCAGCTAGCAGACTGTGGAGCATAATACTAATGTATATATTTTTCAGACTCATAGTTTTGATTACCTGTTCTTTTTGCTGCCACTAGCTAGATGTTGTTTAGTCATTGTAATATCTGGATCACTATAGACGTGGGGAAAAAAATTTAAAAAATTTTTTTTTATTTTTTAGTCTTGCAAAAAACCAGTTTTTTTATTTTTTATTTTTCAGTCTTGCGGCCGTCTCCTGCTAGTCAACTGTGATAGTTCTGCAGGGTAGTGAGTCAGTATTAAAGTAAAAAGAATAAAAATTGCTGAAGTGTGAACCTGTGTTTGCATTTACTTACATGAATGTTGTAAGAATAAAGTATTTCAGTGTCAGTATTTTCATCCAGTTTTAAAGCCAGATGGTTAATAAGCCAAGGCTAAAAATCTAATGCAGAATGAGAAAGACATTTAGTAACTTTATTACGACCCTACTTCTACTTTTATTATGAGGCTAATTGGTTATTTTAAGTAACACATTTGCTTTAATTAAAGGCACTGATAACAGTAAATTGATGAAAATCATGTTAAATTTTACCAGTATGTCCATTCTCGTATTCTGTCCGTGGGAGTCGGGATTGGTCAATCTTCTCTTCTGGTGATTCCAAATGCTTACAAGTTAAAATATAATTATTGTTCACAATAAAAGTATTAACCAGAGGTGATTTTCTGGCTTATCGATTATTCTTCTTGCAGTGATCAGTTAACAATAAAAACAGGCTTCATATTCACACCCAATCACATGTAGCAGCAACACACACACACGCGCGCGCGCGCGCGAGTTAAGGTGTGTGAAGAGCAGTCTGTAGATGTAGTCGTGCTGTGTCATAAGCTGTGCCGTGCAGAGCACTGCCGGGATTTTTTGAGAGGCTAGAGCTTCGGGTAGATGGTAGGTGGAGACTGTTCAGGAATGAGGTAGGGCCAGGTCATGATGAGCTTTGTGTGATCTGCGAAGGACTTTTAGTTGTACTTTCCGACAAGTAATGGATGAGAAGCCTTGTGGAACTCAAGCAGTAGAGAACTATGAGAGTTTGTATTTAAAAAGAAAATCCTAGTTGCTATGTAGAACAGAAGGAGATGAGACCAGTAGGTAACCACTTAGGAACTTATCACAGTAGTCCCAAAGAAAAGATAGTGGGAATCCCTGGTAGAACACCGGCAGTCTCAAATTTGTAAATTTCAAGTTCCCCAAAACAATTTTTAAAAGGTCGATACACTGGAAGGATTTACTAGTAGTGCCAATAGTTTTCCTAGAAATACAGGGTAATTTTTTAAGAACAGTAAATCAACTAATTTCATATCCCTCTTCCATCCCTGGGAGGCGTTTGGCAAAGGTTTCCTTGGACCCATGTGCAGGGATCTCATTCGTAAACTGCTGCCAAATCCCTGCGAGTCTGTTGTGAATACACAGCTCATTTAGAGCTTAGAACCGAGGGGGATGTCAATTGCTTTGTCCTTGTGTCCAGTCGCCACAGAATCATTCCTCCCCCTTCCTCTCAAGAAGACAATAGCAGTTTTCAGCAGTGAGCTGGACCCAGAAGTTGCTGCCTCATCTGCATTATTTGTGTTACAATCAGTCTGGGTGACAAAGATAGTCCTCCCCCGCTCTCCATTATCATCAGACCTTTCTCATAACCAACATTTACTGAGCGCTTGCTCTTTGCCAGGAACTGTATTAAATGCTTCATGGACATTATCAAATTGAAGCTTCATAACTGTCTATGAAGTAAATTACTATTATTTTCTTCAGTTTATAGATGAGGAAACTAAGGTTCAGAAGGGTTTAAGTAACCTGCCCAAGATCACATAGCTTGAAAAAAGGCAGAGCCAGCAACTGCAACTAATTCTCTCTGACTTTAGAGTCTGGGCTCTTAACTGTTACATAGTTATTACTTAATACACTTTAATAGCACATATGATTTCTCTTCTTTTAAATTTGCCCTTTGACGTAGCCCTGCCCAGTGAAAGCCCATGTAACCCCACAGTGTATTACCCACCCCCATTCCCAGCTCATAGCAGTGTAAAACATAAGTGTGGAACGTTTTTAAAATGTGAAGTGCAGGAAAATGCCACGCGGGGAAGGGTAGAATCGGGAAGCTATTTAGATTTCTAGCTTTTGTTCAAGGCAGAATATTCATGTATGCCTTCACTATTTTGCTTGAAGTATAGCAATATCTGAAATAGAGAAACTCATTTTTTAAAATTGATACAATTCACATTGCATAAAATTCACCCTTTTAAAGAGTGTGATTGAGTGAAGTTTTTTTTTGGTTTTTTTTTTTTTTGCAGTTTGCTCACAAAGTTGTGCAACCATCACCACTTCTAGTTGAATCTAGAACATTTGCATCACCCTCAAAGGAAACCCCTGCTCATTCACAGTCATTCCCCGCTTCTCCCTGCTGAGACACTCATTTCCAAACCTCTTAAGCACCAAGACACAATCCAAAGCTATGACAAATATTTTGAGAATATCGATCCACAGCCCTGCTCTGTTCAGTGCAGATAATTACAACAACAGCGTCTGTGTACATAGTTTTACGTGCAAGGCACTATTCTAAGTATTTGACACATATTTACTCATTTAAATTTCACTGTGACCCTATGAGGCAGGTTCTGTTATGAAGCCTGTTTTACAGATGGGGAAGTTATGGCACAGACAAGTAAGTTGCCTCGAATCACTTAACTTTAAAAAAGGATGGAGCTAGCGCCTATGCGTATGTCTGAGCAGTCTGGCTTGGTCGTATGTGCTCTCAATCATTACGTATGTTTTAAGCTGATCGTATTCATATTTCAAAGTGGTGTGAAGACCTTGAAAACATTACGCCAAGTGAAAGTAGCCAGTCAAAAAAGACAGCATAGGGTATGATTTCATTTACATGAAGCGTCCAGAAAGGGCGACTCTGTAGAGACAGAAGGTAGATTAGTGGCTGCCCAGACCTGGAGGAGAGTGGGGGACTGTGAGAGGAAATAGAAAGTGACTGCTAATGGAGATGGAGTTTCTTTTGTTTTAAATTGCTTTATTGTTGTTCAAGTATAGTTGTCTGCATTTGCTCCCCTCAACTCCCCCCCAACCCCAGCCATCCCCACCTCCCTCCCCTGATTCCACCCCCGTTGGTTTTGTCCATGAGTCCTTTAGAGTTGTTCCTGAAAACCCTTGCCCCCTTTCCCCCTGCTATCCCCTCCCACCTTTCAAGATGATGAAAATATTCTGAAGGTTGCTGAAGGTTGTGAATATACTAACACCCTGTGAGTTGTACACTTTAAATGAATTGTATAGTATGTGCATTATAACTCAAGAAACCTGTTTTTGAAATATAATATGAAGAGTAACAATCAGAATGATTTTTTAAGACTGTATCTTCATCTGAAAAAAATGGTACGTATAAACACACTTCCCTTTTTTCCTTTTTATTTAGAGTGCTCAGTCACTGCAACCAGTTCTAATTCCAGCCATTATACTTTTGTACTTAAACATTTCAGGTGCTTCCAAAGTGCCTAAAAATCAAAGCCTGACATTTCTAACCTGGAAGTTAGGCCTGTGAGACCCAGTATAGCCCTGTCGGAAAAAGTAGCATGACCATTGGGAATGTGAATATATATATAATATATATATATATTTTTAAAGATTTTATTTATTTTCAGAGAGAGGAGAAGAGAGGGAGAAAGAGAAATGTATGGTTGCCTCTCACATGGCCCTCACTGGGGACCGGGCCCGCAACCCAGGCATGTTCCCCGACTGGGAATCAAACCCGGACCCTCTGGTTCCCAGTCTGCACTCAATCCACTGAGCTACACCAGCTGGGCTGAATATATATTTTGATATATAACTTAAAGTAGTTCAGTTGTTAAATCACTCATTCTGCAAATATTTATGGAGGGCCTCCTGTGTACCGGGCAGTTCTTTAGGTTCTTAATATACATCAGTGAATAAAATAGGCAGAATCCCTGCCCTGCAGGGCATACAGCGGGTAAGGACGGCTCTTGTAGGTTTCACGGAAGAGGTATCACTTGAATTGGGTGTTAAAAGGTAATAGAAGTTTATCCAGATGAATTATTTGTGTTTGATGGATGAATAAGACGCTCAGCTGCTCCATCAAACATCTAATACCTATATTATTGTTTTTAGCTTTTAATTTTTTTTGCTGTACAACAAATAACTACAAAAATCTCAGTAACTTACTACAACAACCATTTACTTTCATTTTCATAGGTCTGAAAGCTTGCTGGCTGCAGTTCGGTTGTTCTAGTCTGGGCCAGGCAGAACTTTATAGGCTTCCATTCAAGTTCAAGTCTGTTTCCCCTTGTCTTCATTCTTCAGGCTGCAGGGCCAGTGACTTCCCATGGCATGCTCCCCTTGTGGTGGGTTATAGGAGCACCAGGGGACAGGCCAGACCGTAAATGTGGTTTGCAGCTCCTGCTCTTGTCGTCTCCACTGACACTCTCTCACATCACATGACCAAGTCCGACAAAAACGTTTCAGGGAAGTTCACTCTGCCCACAGTGGGAGGCACTACATAACTATACAGCGGAGGGCATGGATACATAATTCTATTACAAGAAGGTGAAGATTTTGAGTAGCAATTTGATCTACAGAGTATATATTATAAGCACAAGAAATAGCTAAACCTGGCACGAACGTGGATGTAAACAGACATGGTTATAGGATTGACTAAAAATTGACCCAAAAAAGTCAGTGAGCCTCCAACAGGGTAGAAATATGAAGAAAAGCACACCTGAGCACCTTGTAGACACCTGCTGGAAACCAGAGAGAAACGGGGAGATGCTGGTCAAAGGGCACGAACTTTGTTACAGGAGGAATAAGTTCTGGGGGTTCTAACATACGGCACGGTGACTACAGTTAACAATGTGATATTATATACTTGAAAGGTGCTAAGAGAATAGATCTTAAATGTTCTTGCCACCAAAAAAATTGTAGTTATGTGAGGTAATGGATATGGTAAGTAACCTTCATGTGGTCATCATTTCACAGTGTAGAAGTGTATGAGTCATCACATTTTACACCTTACACTGACACAGTGTCCTATGCCCAATATAGAAAAAAAAAGAGAGATGCAACTTTAAAGTCATAGATATGTTGATGAAAGTTAAAAAAATAGAAAAAGATATACCATGTAAACAGTAAGCAGAAAAGCTGGCATGCCTATATTATGTCAGAAGAAGTAGATTTCAAGGTAAGGAAAATTAGCAGAGATAAAGAGGAACATTTTCTTATGACCAAAGGGTTAATTCATCAGGATTATGCAAAAATTCTAGCCCTGGCTGGTGTGGTGCAGTGGGTTGAATGCCCCCTGCATACCTAAAGGTCTCTGTTTTGATTCCTGGTCAGGGCACGTGCTGGGTTGCTGGCCAGGTCCCCTGTTGGGTGCATGCAAGAGGCAGCCAATCGATGATGTTTCTTTCGCACATGGATGTTTTTCTCCCTTTCTGCCCCCCCTCCTCTGAAAAGTAAATTTAATAAATTATCTAATTTAAAAAAATTCCAAGTGTACATTTAACCAAATAACACAACTTCAAAATACATGAAGCAAACACACAAATCCCTATATGAGTTAGAGATTCAACACTGCTTTCTTTTCTTTTTTTTTTAAGATTTTATTTATTATTTTTAAAAAAGATTTTATTTATTTTTAGACGGAGGGGAGGGGAGGAAGAAAAAGAGGGAAATATCAATGTGTGGTTGCTTCTTGTGCAGCCCCTAATGGGGACCCGGTCCACATCCCAGGCATGTGCCTGATCTGGGAATCGAACCTGAGACCCTCTGGTTTGAAGGCTGGTGCTCAATTCACTGAGCCACACCAGCCAAAGCTATTTATTTATTTTTAGAAAGAGGGGAAGGAAGGGAAAAAGAGAGGGATGTGTTGAGAAATGTTGATGTGTGAGAGAAACAGATTGGTTGCCTATCGCACACCCCCAACCAGGGACCTGGCTTGCAACCCAGGCATGTGCCTTGGCTGTGAATTGAACTGGTGACCTTGCAGTTCACAGGCCGGCCCTCAATCCACTGAGCCACACCAACCAGGGCTCAACACCCCTTTTTTAGTACTTACATAGATTTAAAAATCAGCAAGGATGTATATGATCTGAATGATACCATCAGTCACCTTAACCTGATAATTATAAAACACTATTCTCAACAACTGCACAGTATACATTCTTTTCAAATGCACATAAAGCACTCACTATGAGCATAAACAGTGTAATACAAAATTAAAATAATGCAAGGTATGTTTTCTGACCACAGCAGAATTAAACTGGAAATTAATAACAGAAAGAGCTCTGGATACTTGGAATATTTGCAGAGTAAATAACACATTTCTAAATAACTCAGAATTAAAAAGAAAAAATCATGTGAGAAATTAGAAAATATTTTTAGTTGAATGAGATAGAAGGCACTACATTAAAATCTGTGGGATACAGCTAAAGCAGTGTTTGGATAACTTCAGTTGCTTCTATCAGAAAAGAAGAAGGTTTTAAAAATCTGTTACATAAATATTTACAGGAATGAAAAAAGAAAAATAAATCAAACCTAACGTTGAAAGAAGAAATAACAAAAAATAATAGAAGAAGAAATCAGTGAAATAGAAAACAGACAATAGACCTTTCAGAAAACTGCAAGTTGGTTCTTGGAAAAGATGAACAAAATTGGTAACCCCCTAGCAAGACTAAGACAGAAGAGAAAACACACATTTCCGATATTATTGTAGGTTATACAGATTCAAAAGAGTTAATAAAGGAATATTGTGAACGACGTTATGCCAGCAAATTTAAGCTTGGATTAAATGCACACATTTCTTGAAAAAAGACAACTTATAGAAACTAAGACAAGAAGAAATGGAAAATTTGAATGGACCTGTATCTGACACCCACATAGATACATTCTTTTCTTCGCATCGTGCTGTCTGCTCTCCTCCTCTGTCAGAGAGATCTTCTTTATCGGTGAACCTCTCTGCTGTTGAATGTTAGGGACGCACGTCCTGAGTCAGGACACTAAATCCTTCTCATGACACTAAGGGATCCACAGTTCATCGGGTTTGCTGTGTCTTAGCATAACTCTGGTTCATTTGAATAGAAACTGGAAGACTCTGCGTATACATTTTCTTTCCATGTTCTTTCCTAGTTTCTATACATGGCAAGTTTCGGTTTATGTCAGTTGTTTGTGTAAGCTGCGGTCCCTGTGTTCCATGGCACTTGGATGTTGGTGCTCTTTAAAATGCTCTAAATCACCCACTCTGAGCATCAAGATATTTTAAAGTCCAACTGCAGTTTTTTTATCCTCCTCCCTATTTTTCTTCCTCTGAATCTTTAGTTTTCTGAATTCCTCTCCTGATCCTTCTAAAATACCGAGACTACTTTAACACTGCATGATGGGCCAAAGGGTAGAGAAACTCCTCGTGTTCTTTAAAACCTTTAGCAGAAAGACTAGGTTGTACTTCAGACAGATAAGGAAAAGAAACAAGATGTCTATCTCCCTGCTCTCTGTAAGATTTATCTTCATAGCTTGGGACACGGGGTTAATGAATGTCCTTGGCCTTTCCTGGAAACGGTCCTAAACACTGCCTGTTTCCACACGTTCGTTGGTTGTGCTTCCCGCTGTATGTGGCCTCACCCTCATGTTTCATTTTAGAATTCACCTTAACCTGCACTTCTGCAACTGCTATTGTATGTATCATCTGGGCATTTATTACATGCACAGCATAGGGGAGCTGTTAATTTTAATGTGTCACTAAGCTACTTAGCTTAGACATGTCCAATGTATTTACTTATGAGTCAGCGATTCTTAAATTTCCTCCCGTAATTGAGATTCGTGCATAAGAAATGTGAATCTGAGAGGGTAGTTAAGGAACTGTTAGGTTGACCTATTTGAAAATGTTTCTTTAATGTAAATTTCTTCAAATTTGTCAGGTCTTGGGAACTTAGTCTTGGGACTTTCCTCCAACGTGCAGTTTTGTCAAAAAAGTCAAAAGTGATGTAGAGATTTATAAACAAAAAGTAGCTTGAAAGCATCAGCTTAATGTGGGGATGGGAGGTGAGGGTGGAATCCTAAGGTAGGTTAAAACAACTACACCATAAAAACCAGTCCTGAAACTTCCTTCATTTAAATACATACGTATTTGAATGTTTTAGGTAAGAGTTTAGATTAAATCCAGAAGAGGACTGAAGGGCCTTTCCGTGAATGGCAGAAACTCTGATGTATATCTTGTTCCCTCTGCTGAAATTACTGCCTTCCAACTTGGGATGTTTGGAAGAAGCAAAGTCTAATGTAAGTTCTAGCACAGTTTATGATAGCACATTCCTTTCCTTTTCTTCCCTCGTTTCTCTGATCGCCCCACCTAAGTCAGAACAGGCTTTTCATTTTTTCTGACAGTCCTACATTCCATAGCCTGTCACCTAAGCGCATGTGTGAGTCAGCGCTGCTGGCGCTGGGAGAGCACGGGTGGGCAGAAGAAGCTGCCGCAGGACCCTGGGCCCAAGCCTCGCCCTTCAGCCTCCAGGGTGGGTGGGGGGCGCGGCCAAGATGGGTTCTACTTTTCCTTCTTCCCCGTTGCTAGTGACTGCTGACCTTCTGTCCAAAATGAGTTCCAGTGACATATACCAGAGGAAATGCTGTTTTCCTCGCTTTTCTCATTTCCTTCCTGAAATAGATTTAGACTTTGTTTTCTGACACCTCTTACCCTTTCACACAAAGGAAAGAGATTGTTCTTTTTAGTCCTGTATTGTCAAGAATAAGAAAACTATGCTGTTGCTTTTGAGGTTAAATATACTCATTGTTAGGCCTTGACATTTTAAAAATGGATTCCCATTCCCAAAAGATGTTTTCTGGAGATTTCAGTTCTAAGACACAGAAATTTCCAAATGCTCAAGAAAGCATATTCCTCTGAAGGAACCTATATTGCGGAGTTCCCGCAAAGCGCACCCTCCTCCCCTGCTCTCCTCCGGTAGGCAGAGATGTTCCCGTGTGCTCCCACCGCTCCCACTCCCGTTCTGCAGGAGCAAACGAGAAAGGAGAGGCTGCAGTCTGTCGCTTCCAGTTAAGGAAACCCCTTCAGATATGTTCTTTTGGGAGTCCAGAGTTCACATTTGTGCTACAAACTGGGTGATATTAGGAAGAATGCAGAAGGTGTCATTACTGCTTTTTGAAAGAGTGTAGTAAATTTGCAAAACTCACACATTGTGTCCTACTTTCCTAGTAGTAAAATGGACTGCTCAGCATTTCAAAATAAGAATTTAGAGTCTGGGTCCTATGCACCACATTCATGAAAAGTAGGGCTAACTTTTTGGAGGTTGGGGTGGGGGTGGGGGAAACCCAGGCTTCAATATCTTTCTACATTTTATTTTATTTAAGATTTTATTTATTTTTACAGAGAGTGTAAGGGAGGGAGAAAAGGAGAGAAACATCAATATGTGGTTGCCTCTCATGCGCCCCTCAATTGGGATCTGACTGGCAACCCCGGCATGTGCCCTGACCAGGAATTGAGCCAGTGACCCTTTGCTTTGCAGGCCAGTGCTCAATCCACTGAGTCATACCAGCCAGGCTCTACATATTTGTTAAAGCCTTTAAAATTTATATCTGTAGCTCTTATCTCTCACCTGGATTTAGATTGGTAGATTTAGGAAGCTAATTTTGTAGTTTTCTATATTGTCCTCATTTTTTTAATGTATAGTTCTCATAAATCCTAGAATCCTTTTGGGCATGTTTCCATCAGGGACCCAGCAGAATGTAGAAGGCGTACCAGAACTGGTTAATTTGAGGTGGTCCTACTTAACACGGAATGGGCAGGTTTAGGGAAAATAACAAAGAATCGCACTGGCTAGCAGGGGGGCCACCCAGGCCTGAGGGGCAGGGGACAGCACCTGACTCAAGAGGAGGAGCTGTTTTGGGGGGCATTCTGTGAATGTTGCCAATTCACAGCCCAGCAGGGAAGGAGCCAGGGGACTAAACCCCCAATCTCACCACCCTCTACCTTTAGATCTCCTGTTGGCATTCCCCATTGGCTGAACCCAACCGGAAGCCAGAGGCAAGGGAGCCCCTGGAGGCAGTTCTTTAAGGGTCAGCTTCAGGGAGCCCAGAGCAGGCAGGGTGGAGGGTGCAGGACTGACCTGGGAAGGGAAGTGGAAGACACAGCACACGCCTATCATTTAGCATCCTCGGTCTGTCCCAGGTTCACGGCTTTCCTCAAAAGGCTGCGTGGGAAATTACTTACTATGTTGTTTGATATCAGTATCTATTAGGGTAAACATTTATAGTTTGTGATCTCAGGAGTTGGGTTTTTTTTTTTTTTTTGGTAAAGTATGTCCAGACTTGTAGACATGCTGCATATTAAAAATTACTGGTTTCCCAGGCCTTCTTTCACACTGTCACACCTTTTATGACATACCTTTAAAAAAAAAATCTTTTTATTGTGCTAAATATATACTCGTACATAACATAGAATTTGCCGTTTAAGGGTACATTTCTGTGGCATTAAGCACACTCACAGTTTTGTGCAGCCGTTACCACTGTCCGTCTTCAGAACTTGGTTCATCTTCCCAAACTGAAACTGTACCCATTTCCCCTTCCTGCATGCCCTGGTCACCCCCCTCGATGCCTCCTGTTGGTGATATGATACAGTATTTGTCTTTTTGGGGGTAGGACTGCACTCAGGGCTATTTATGCATAAATGGGGTGGATACAGTTAAAGAAATTTGAAGTTTGGCCTAAAAAATATATACTGTGCCAGACAAGTTTAGACACTCTGTATTAAAAAGGGTTCTTGGCTAGGCTAGATTGCCTCAGCCTTTAATACACCAGCATATTTTATGCCCCTCCGAGACAGAGGATGGTTCATAGCCTTCCTCAAGTCCGTCTCCCTCTTCGAGGTGAGCCTGAGAGTCTCCTCCTAAGATTAGAGGTCACTGGTCAGGTTATCTGCAGGGTTTTATTTTTTCCTGTGTGGAATAGATGCGATACTTTGGGATAGGAGTCCAATTGCTTAGGACAATAGAGGTTCTTCAGCCGCCAACAGGATAAGAGAATAAATATTTAAAGAAAACTGAGTTAAGGGTCATCAGGTGATTAGCCCACGCAGTAGAGCCAAATTTTTAGCCTGCAGGGGAGTTTGACTCCATTTGGCTTGATGAGTGTTTGTTGAGTATGTGAAAATAGGAAGACCTTGTAAATTCTTAAGCAACTGAGTAAAAATCAGCAGTTTAAACGATTAACCAGTTTCACTGACAGACTAGTGGGGAGAAAAGAATTATATCTTTGGCCAAGAAGAGAGGAAAATGGTACTTCAAAAAAAAAAACCTATAAACAAATAATAAACTCTACTTAAGATAAATATGGAAATGTCTGTGGTTTATTTTTCATTGCATCAAAAAATAAAAAATGTTTGAAATGCATCAGAAATAACAGAGTGATAAATGGATAAAGAGATGATAAGTGATAAAGTGACTGCAATAAGATATTAATGGTAGAGTCTAGGAGGTAGGTGTAACATTTTTTAAATGTCACTGAAACTTTTCATAATGAAATGTTGGAGAACCAAAGAGAGGAAAATGAAAGTTGAGAAGCTTTTGAAGGAGGAATCAGTGAGATTTAAGAGAAGCAATGTTTACAGTAAGGAGAACATGGGCATTGGAGTCAAACAGACCAGAGTTCTGGGACTGGCTTAGTTGTTCGCTAGAGAGTTCAGTGTATCGCTCAGTGGTGTCCCTAGGACTTGAGCCCGTGCACCCTGGCCCTACTGCCCTGGCCCTGCCTTGCAGTGCCGCGATGATACAAGTGCGCAGCTCAGTGTCGGGAACCCGATAGGTTCTCAGATGGTAGCAGTTGCCATTAGCGTGCCGTCTGCAGGTTGCAGAGGAGGAAGTGAAGGAGTCTCAGATTTTAATGGCTGATCTGGAAGATTTATATGACACTGTTCTGCAAGCTGGAAGGTAAAACTATTTGTGGAGGAGAGATGGTTTAACTTTAGACAAGTAGAAGTCGAGACTTTGATATGAACAGTTCCATATATTTTCCTAAAGTTGAATAAATCATTTGCTCACCAAATATCTGCGTGTCATGTGTGCCAAGCACTGCCTCAGACCAGTGAACAAAACTGACAACAGTCCCTTTCCCGTTAGAGTTTTACCTTCGACAAGGGTTTGAAGAATTAAGGATGTTTGTGTCTCCAGCGGAGACTGACCCTGCAAATGCGGACGTGCAGGCATCACCGGCACGAGGAGGTGGTGCGTGCACGGTGGGTGTCTGGTGTCCCTGGCCCATGCCATGCGAGCAGTCATTCCCTCTGCTGTCTCTCGAGCGCATCTGTGTTCTGATTTCCCCTGCAGTTCCTTTGACCTCCATCTGGAGTTGGTGGAATAGCTTATATAAGCTGTTTCTGGTTGTTTCAAATTATATGTTCAGGCTTCTAAAATGGGCCAGATAGGAACAATTATAGTTGCTTTTCATAGTATATTCTATGTATAGAGAAGACGGAGGTGAAATTCCTGACATTTCACATGAAGCAGAGGACAGTAAGATCTCCTTTCTGGTCGGATGCCTGAATCCTGTAACTTAGCCAGGCTGTGACCTCAGCGCCCTTACCGGGTGTGTATGCGTCCGCGATTACGCATTCGTTCCCCTAGGGTAGGAGGTCAGTCAGTGAACGTATTTGTGGAGCCTCCTCTGCTTCTGAGTCATTTTCTGGTAGAGCAGAGATCTCAGGGAGAAGCCTCAACTCTTTCAGATGGCAGCGGTTACTCCTCTGTGTGATAGGGCAGTTCTCTAAGTCATCCTAAAGGTCTTATACTAATTCTTCACTTGGGATTGAGTATTTTAGATAATGAGGTATGTATTTAGTCAGATAGTGAGATGGAATTTGAGAAAATGTAGTAAAAGGAAAATAATATCCACTTGGTCCCAATCATGAGGAGTTGTTTTGATAACGTATAGATATGGCTAAGAGGTTTGCAAAATACTATGTTTATTTTAGAAAAAAATATTTATGACACCACCCTTATGTGGAAATCTGACATCTGGCAACTTCAGCTCTTTGGAAGACAGCCAGAAACTAAGAACAGGGCCTCCAAACACATAAAAAATAACTGTTGAAAAACTCCAGCACTGACACATGTGTTTTACCACCGCAGAAGAGTTTGTTAACCTCTCATTTGGAGCTTATTTACTTTTTGTTTATCTGGGAATGTTTAATAATTTTGGCAGTGTCTGTGTGGTCCCCCCGCCCCGAGGAGACTGTAAACAACAATCTAGGAAGAGGTTGGAAAAGTTGACAGAGGAGATAAACTGATAGCAGAGGGAAGGCTGACATCAAAAGAGAAAGACTTAGAAGCTGAACAGCACTGATGTTCTGTGTTACAGCACAGCACAGTAATGTGTGGTTTTCATAATGAACTTGTATCCATCAGCCAAAGAATAGGTCATGTGCGGTGTCTTCTTTTGAAGAAGGCAGAGAGATACATAGCGTGTCTATTTTTAAACATGGTCCAAAGTTAACCAAGTTTTGACATGCTGAAATGGTAAATTCTGTAGTGTTTACACTTGAAATAGCACATTCTTTAGTGATGCCGTATCAGTGACACAGATTTGCGCTTGTAGCTGATTATAGAAATGACGTTTAGTAACAATTGCTAACATTTATGGAGCACCTACTGTACCAGCCCTGTCCTAGGCTTTGGAGACAGACAGATCTGGGTTCCCAGTTTCATCTCTGACTTACTGTGTGACCTTGGACAGATTACATCACCTCTTTGAGCCTGCGTCCTCATGTGTAAAATGGGACCAGTAATATATGCTAGGGTTGTTGTGAAGACTCGGCGGAGGAAGTACATAGCACAGTACATGGTGTGTAGTCGTGCTCATCAAATATTAGGCATGATTATAATTATTTTACATTATCATCATCCTCTTAATGATTGTTATGACTGTATGATTACCTCCATTTTTCTGAACAAGGAAACTAAAGCCCAAAGGGTTTATTTAAGGAATATGTCCAAGGTGGAATAGCTAATAAGCCGTGGGCCTGGGATTTGAATGTTGGTCTCTCTGACTCCAGAAGCCTCATCCTTTGCATTCACATTATGCTGCCTCCTCAGTGTATGATTGTAGTTAGATTGTTTTTTTTTAGTATTTAAAGAAAATGTGTGGTAGGGGAGGGTAGAGGATATGGGAGATGTTACTAGCCACTTCTCTTTTCCACTGTAGACTCAAATCATCTCATTATGAAAAAAGTTCTAGTAACACAAAGATGTTAAGTCTTTACTCAGCAGTACAAATTAAATATGTAATGTTTAACTGCTTTGCAAAATATGTATTATGCAAGATTCATTAAAATCTCATTGGTACTCTGCATCAGTATGCTGAACTATTTAGCATATGCCTGACATGTTTGTCCATATCATTGTTTTTTTAGATTATAAACTTAATAGAGCTATAACCATCTCTTATTTTTTCATAATTAGGCACTTAGTGCTTTTTGATGTGATTATAGTTATATATGAGATGCAAATTAGAATCCTCATTTCTACCAAAACCAAATAAATACTTGATAAATAAAGAAAATAAAGAAAGAAAGAAAAATATACTTGGGTCCTGGACCCTTGGCTACTCCTCATGAAAGAACTAGGGAGAAATGTAGCTGCTAATCATGGCTGATTGTTTACAGATAGGCATATGCCCTCTGTTTATTTCTCCCATTTCTATTGCTTAAACATGTATTTGAGGGCCTTGGCTGGTGTGGCTCAGTGGATTGAGTGCTGACCTGCGAACCAAAGGGTTGCTAGTTTGATTCCCAGTCAGAGCACATGTCTGGGTTGTAGGCCAGGTCCCTGGTAGGGGGCACTTGAGGGGCAACCACACATTGATGTTTCTCTCCCTCTCTTTCTCCCTCCCTTCCCCTCTCTCTAAAAATAAATAAATAAAACCTTTAAAAACAGTGTATTTAGGCTTCCTGGCCACACAGGTCAGAGTAATGGACACATCACCTTGTTAAGGCACAGACACTGTAACAGTATGCAGATACCTTGCAAGTTTGGGCCATAGGTGTTTTTGAACTGAAAATGTTTTTTTTTTTTTTAAGATTTTATTTATTTATTTTTAGATAGAAGGGAAGGAAGGGAGAAAGATAGGGACAGAAACATCAATGTGTGGTTGCCTCTCACGTGTCCCCCATTGGGGACCTGACCTGCAACCCAGGCATGTGCCCTGACTGGGAATCGAACCTGCGACCCTTTGGTTCACAGCCCACGCTCAATCTACTGAGGTACACCAGCCAGGGCGTGAACTGAAAACATTCTTGAAGTCCTGGCTGGTGTAGCTCAGTGGATTGAGTGGTAACCTGCGAACCAAACGGTCAGCAGTTCAATTCCTGGTCAGGGCACATGCCTGGGGTTGCAGGCCAGGTCCCCAGTTGGGGGCGGGCGAGAGGCACACTGATGTTTCTCTCCGTCTCTTTCTCCCTCCGTTCCCCTTTCTCTGAAAATAAATAAATAAAATCTTAAAAAAAAAAAAGAAAACACATTCTTGAGCTGGTGTAGTGTACACAATCTTACTTGGAGGCATCATCTACATAGCCCGTTTTTGTTCTTTGTATGAATTTTTACGTTTTCAGTATGTTTGAAATCTCAGCCACTGAGGCGTGGCCCTGCTGCCGTTCTTTAGGTCTCGTTAAACTTTTCTTGCAGACGCAATCTCAGAGGTAGGAGCCAGAATGCCGTCAGACTGAGTCTCGGCCCTGCCGCTGTGAACTAGCTCTGTGAGTTTGGACAAACTAAGTTTTCTAACTTACTGAGCCTCTGTATACTAATTTTTAAGATGGTTATGGGGAATAAATGAAGTGCCATATTTAAAATCCCTGCTTTTCAAATACTGCATTTTTAAAGTACCCTGTTGCCTGGTACTTGAAAAATGTTAATTTCCTTCTTGCCCACTTTGGGCATATTGAAAAGTCAGTATTTCCCAATTTACATCTTTTCTGTTGCTCACAGGTATATCACTTTTTTTTTCCAGTTTCAGAATGACTTTGAGAATCAAATGAAAAATGTATGAGGAAATTATTATTTTAAAAGAAGTAAATGAGCCCTGGCTGGTGTGGCTCAGTGGACTGAGTGCCGGCCTGTCAACCAAAGGGTTGCTGGTTTGATTCCCAGTCAGGGCACATAACCTGGGTTGTGGGCAAGGTCCCCAGTAGGGGGTGTGCGAGAGGCAACCACACATTGATGTTTCTCTCCCTCTTTCTCCCACCCTTCCCCTCTCTCTAAAAAATAAATCTTAAAAATAAAAGGGTAAATGAGACTACTTTGATTTTTTTTATCCTCACCCAAGGACCCTTTTCTCATAGCTTTTAGAGAGAGAGATAGAGAGAGAGAGCATCGATGTATGAGAGAAACATTGGCTCCTCTTGTACACTCCCCAGCTGGGGATCCAACTTGCAACCTGGGTATGTGCCCTGACCAGGGATCGAATCAGCAACCTTTCAGTGTATGGGACGACACTCCAACCCACTAAGCCACACCAGCAAGGGCCTACTTTGATATTTTTAAGCATAAATTTTTTGTTTGCTAGCTTTGACTTTATTATAAGTGTCTTTATATCTTAAGCTTTATAGTTTTCAGAATATAGATCTATATTACAGTGTCTTATGCTTTCCATTTCTTTTGACCTTTCTCTCCAGGTGTAAGACATGGAGGCAGGCTCAGTGGTTCGAGCCATCTTTGACTTCTGCCCGAGCGTGTCAGAAGAGCTGCCACTCTTTGTGGGAGATGTCATTGAGGTGTTGGCAGTGGTGGATGAATTTTGGCTTCTAGGGAAAAAGGAAGATGTTACAGGTAAGAAGCTCATAATTCTTCATGTACAAAATGGACCACAAGGCCTCCGTTCTTTCCATATTAAAATAAAGCTTAAATGGGAAACCTAAGTCAATAAACACTTCACAATCCTATCGTGTTTTCCATGTATTTTTACTGTGACTTCTACCAGCAAGGAGAAATGTCTGTTATCAGTCCATCTCTCCTGATTGGTTCCTTCAGAAGGTTGAAATGTTAAATACCAGCTGCCCCCAGCCTAGTTTTCTATTCATTTCTTTCTCATCCCTTCCCAGGTTTTTATCCTTTGTATTTAGCATTGTTATTTCTTTTCTGAAAATATGCAGTACATTTTCAGAACCCCCCTGTCATTAGCTGGGTTTTTTTTTTTAAGACTTTATTTATTCATTTGCAGAAAGAGGGGAAGAGAGGGAGAGAAATATCAATGTATGGTTGCCTCTTGCGTGCCCCCTACTCAGGACCTGGCCCGCAACCCAGGCATGTGCCCTGACTGGGAATCGAACCGGCAATCCTTTGGTTCGCAGCCTGCGCTCAGTCCACTGAGCCACACCAGCCAGGGCTGCTGTTGCTTTTCACTGCTCATTTTTACCTGTGATTTATGGAACAAGAGGTGTTTTCCACCTTGTTTTCTCTGGCTGTCTTCTTTTAACATTTTCCACCCTTTCTTTCATTCTTTTAAAGGAACCATGATGCATCTTATTCACTTCTCCCTAGACCCATGGTTGACCTAAATTTAGTGAAGCTGTCTTTTCCCTTATGCACCTACCTTCTGTTTTCTGTGCACCTGGTTTCCTTTCTTCTATTCTTTAAAATACACGTTAGCACGAATTTCTTTCATTAATTAGATTAAGGAAGGGTGGGAATCTTTTCCCCACACTATGCCCCTATGTTAAATCCAATCCTTAACTTACATATGTTTATGTAAATCTGGGTTGGAGTATGTACGTTTTACAGTCCTTAGAACAGACTTTGTTGACACTTAACCCGCATTTGGTAGATAATCGGTTATTTCTCAGTACAAATGATATCTAAACTGACACAGAAATGATGAGTAGGAGTTAGCAAGGCAAAGAGGACAGGCAGGGAGAATTGCTTGCTCAAAGGCCCTGGAGCAAGAGAGAACACAGAGGGACTGAGAAACGTTCAGTATGGCATGGAGTGTGAGTGGCCAGGGAGGGGGATGGTTCTCGGGAGATGCGCAGAAGCAAGATTGTGGAGGACGAAGTATGCCATGTAAGGAGTTATGGGAGAGGGAAACCGTTAAAGTGCTTTAAGATTTTTATCAGACTTTTAGGGGCTGCCCTGCCCCGGTGAGGAGACCCAGGGAGACCCGGGGCAGGCAGCACTGTAGGGGCCTCCACCTTCATGTCTACAACCAAGTTGAGAACTGCTGACCTGTAAAGTACATATTCTGAAAGACTGGAAACTGACAGAATGATAGGAGTATCTATGAATGATCTCAGTACTGCATTCATGTGGAGCTTACAAAAAAGTATTTTTTTAGCTTGTTAGAAGTACCTTGGAGGTCGAAGAAGGTATAGCGGGGGTGAATGGTGATGGAAGGAGACTTGACTCGGGGTGGTGAACACACAGTACAATATACAAAACAATATACAGATGATGTATTATACAGTTGTACACTTGAACCTATATATAATTGTGTTAACCAGTGTCACCACAATAAATTTAATAAAACATAAAATAAAATTATCTGAACACCCCCCCCCCCCAAAAAAAAAGAAGTTGCTCATTTATTTTGTTCTTTGGCAAAGCTGGGTCCATTCTGCCTGTTGCAGGAAGTAGACTTTCACAGTTAAAGCCTTAACTTCCATCAAGATATATAACTGCCCTTGCAGAAATTTTCAGGTCCCTATTGTTATGCCTATGTTACTCTTTTTT